>JAEQBH010004780.1:0-118932 GCA_016808115.1 Tetrastigma voinierianum | reverse complement strand
TTTTTTTGCGGATGTGGGAATAGTGTCTTGTTTTTAACCTATCGATGTCCAGCTTTTTGAGGCTGATTTTGGTTAGAAAAAGGGAATTTGGACTAGTGTTCTCTTTAGAATTGTAGTTTCAATTGTGATCTTGAGTTTAGGCTTTTGATTACCCAAATTGGACCTCTATAGCTCGAGTTATGAATACATTTAATTTCAGGAATTGTCACGACTTAGGGTGTGTTGTTTAATGTCTAGGTTTTGGGACTGATTTTTAGTTGGAAAAAAGAGGGAATTTGGACTAGTTTCCTTCATGACAATTGTAGCTGAAGTTGTGAACTTCATATTGGGATTTTTAATCATTCAAATTAGACTTCTATAGCTCAAGTTATGGTCCATTTATTTATGAAATTGTCATAACTTAGGTTGTTGACTGTTTGTGTCTAGGTTTTGGGACTGATTTTTGGTTGGGAAAAAGAGGGAATATGGACTAGTTTCCTTCATGGAAATTGTAGATGCAATTTTGAAAACTTGATGTTAGGTTTTTGAATCACCCAAATTGGACCTCTATGTCTTAGGTTATGAATTACATTTTGGGTTGCCCACTAGCTGCCATATTTTGACTCCAAACAACTGTAAGATTTTAGATTTGATTTAGGTTGGGAAGAGAATTTTGACTAGTGTTCTCCAAGGAAATTATAGCTGCATCTGTTAACTTGATTTAGGCTTTTGGATACTGAAATTGGACTGTACGACAGTTGGTTTCATTTTAAAGATTGCTATAAGCTTAGGCTATTTATTGGTTTATTAATGTCAGGATTTTTGGATTTGTTAGGGGATTAGTTTATGAACTGAGTTCGGAACTATTATGTGGTCTATTATGGCTTGTCGTGTGGAATTTTTTTTGGGCATATTTATGCCACAACTGTGAGAATCAAGTTGTCATTGCTTGAGTTTAACTGACATGCTTGGTGGTAATAGATTGGAGGTCAATATGTGTGTCCTAATGTATTGACATGTGATGAGTTTGTGTATGGATAAGGTCATTACATGGTTGTTTGTGGAAGCTATTTGTGGACATGTTATGTCACTGATTTGGCTGGAGGATAAAGTATGTCATTACTGATTGTGATGGCTTGTTTGATGTTGATATATGTGTGTGCAAATATGTTGACATGAAATGTGTGATCGTTCGAAATTTATATTGAGTTGATATAATTGTCCATGATGCATGGTGATATACGCCAGTAGAATTTTTCATATAGCATTCATCGTCATGTGACATGGTATGAGCGAAATGACACAAAATTGCATATGCGCGGGGACGTGCATGAAATGGAGTGTGAGTCTTCGTGGTTATAATATTAAACCTTGTGTTTGGTATTTGATTGGGTGGGCTCGGTATGGTGGCACAACGTCCAACAAGGTCGCACGGTTAAAATGGAAACGAAAAATGAAAATATGTGTCGAGTAATAGCAAGTAGGGACAGATACCTTGGTGGCCAGATTATTTTGGTTACATATATGTGATATTGACGGTGGTGCTTGAAGAGTGTAGAAGGCTTGAGCACAGTGGTGAGACCTCAGTCGCTACCCACAAAAGACACATTATTTTTAATATAAATGATCATTGAGGTGTAACATCCAAAAAGCTTTTGGTTTGAAAAACAAATGAATGTTTTTGTAAAATGATCATCGGATGTAATCCACAAATGATGGGTTTTATCACACTTTGACATCGCATAGTGTGGTAGGAGTTGGTAAGGGCTTAGGTAAGAGGAAGTCGGTAAGGACTCGGGTGAATGGTACATGTCATTTCATGGCATGTATGAGTTAAGTAGTAGAGTACATGTTTACTTGGAATGTGAGCGTGAATTGTGAACATGACCATTGTATGTGCACTTAGGTGAGGTAGCCCTTGTGGGAGTTTACTCTGTGGGCGTAGTTCTGCTTTATGGGACCATTTAGTCTGGAAGTACAGAGTACTTGGCCAGCTTACTCGATGGCGTAGTTGTGAAGAAAGTTGGGTAGTGGCTTTGTAAAATGCTTGGAACAAACTAGTTTTAGCTTGTATTTTGTGTAGAAAGAATTGTAATTAAATTATTATGGGACCATTTTAAATATAATTTTATATGTTTTAAGCAGTATGGATAAATGGAGCTAGTTGGAGCCACTTTTTACTCATAAATGGACACTCGTCTGGTCATTGTGTTATATTAGACTAAAATGAGTCATGTTGTTATATATTCATAGGTTGTATTTTTAGGTATAGCTCCAGGTACAAAGAGACTCTATCGGAATTTTTAAATTATTATAGATTCGATAAAGTCCTATGATGTATTTGTCAGATTTACCACGACATCCATAAGTTTAGGTAGGTTGTGGTTGGTCAACGGACCCACGGAGTTTAATGGCATCACAATTACACCTCATATTTGTCTTTAGTGTTGCTTGATTGTCCACGGATGCTTTTAATTTGAAGCCCAAATTTAGATTGTACGACGTTATTAGTTGTTGCGACAATTTTTACGGCTTATGTCTTGAGGTATCGTGATAACTTCCACTTGATGTTCAGCGCAATCTTTGGAAATATTAATGGCATGAAACAAATTTTTCATGACATTTTGAGTTGTTGTTGATCTCTAAGATTGTTATGAGGTTGTCACGACACTGCTGCTTGACATTCTTTTAGGATGGTTATCGCGACAAGATTTCGAATGTAGTGACAACATTCTGCCTCTTTCTCAGGAACTCTTCTCTTTTATTGTTTCCACATAAGTGGAAATGTCGTGACAATTTTTTCTGTCATTTGCCTTAAGTTATGTCACAACAAGATTTGAGATGTCATGAAAATTTTTTTTCTTCTGCACAGTTCCTTAACTGTCATGATGAAGAAAATATCCTGACATTTTACTCTCTCTTAGTCGATTTAGGCTTCTTTTCTTATTTGCTTTCCTTCTTTTGATGTTAATTCCTACAAAACAATAATTTGGTGAAGACTCCATGATTTTGCATTAATATAAGCGTTTAGGCCTCCATTATGCATGCAAAAATGAACTTAAAGTTATATGAGTTTTAGACTCATCAAACTCCCAGCATAATGCTTCTTTGGTCCCTAAGCAAAGAAGAAATTTTGCTTGTCCTCAAGCAATTCGATTGGAACTTTAGGACATTTTTGTTCAATCATCCTTTTCAAATAAGTTGACACTTGAATCCAGTGAAATTTCAATTGTGATATAAATTCTAAATAAATCTCAATTCTAAAATAAAGAAGATTTTCAATTAAGCTCACTTAACAAACAAATAATTCATATAGTGTAAACATCTCAGTTCTTGACCCTTGATTCGTGAGTGTGTGTTGGTCTTCCCTCTTTAACATATTGGAAAATTAGTTAATCTTCTGAGATACTATGTAGAATAATTGATGTCTCCTTAAATTTACTAACGCCCCATAGACTTGTTAGTTTGTATTATTCTCCACTAATGTAGGCATCCACCTTTACCTTCGGATAAAATAGGTCTTTTGGAAGCATGTGTATGGCTTAGGTATTAGGTGTGGATAGTTGGACATTACAAGGCTCAAGTTTACCCAAAGTGTACATACCACTCTGCATTTGGTACTCACACTTCTCATCCCTCACCTTCTATTAGCATCAACCATCAAGCTCCCCCAAACTTTGTTTGGTGCATAATCTTGCATACTCTCCATTATGGCATTTATTTTGACACTTCAATTTAGATTCGAGTTCAGCCTCTGAGAAGCTCTCGCTTCCAATTTGTCTGAGTTTTAAGAATGATGCAATTTTTTGTCTTCTTAAGCTTTCTACTACTCTTAGCAAGCTTTGGATTAGTAACTCCCATACCAATCGGTATTAGGGTACTAGGTGTTGAAACACCCCTAAGAACTTAATTGCTCAAGGGAGGAAGGATACAAGACCTGACTCATTCCCCCTTTATACTTTTGTAAATTCACAACTTCTTATTCTTCTTTGTGCACATCTTTTGGTGCATCTTTACTTTGTTTCTTCATCTCAATTTATCGTCCTTTCGCATCCCTTAATCTTATCCTTCTTCACATTACTAAATACTCCCCCAAACTTGTCCCACTCTCTATTTCATATGCACTCACATTGCAATTTGTGCAAACTTAAGGTTTTTTACTAAAGGATTTACTTTTAAAGGAGGCTTAATGTTTTTCACTTGGATTTTGATGATAGAATTGGAATTTAGCTCAAACAAGGAACTAGTGTATATGCATATACATATCACGAGAGTGAAGCAGAAAGGCACAAACTTTCAGGATAGCCTAAATCATTTTCTATTGGTTGAATTGCCTATAATTTCTGTGAATAATAATACTCTAACAAGTTCTAGGACCTTTGGAGACTAAAACTATGATGGATCTCATAAGATGTTTCCTAACTGACACAATTAGTTTGTGGTACTAGTGACCATGTGTATGTTCTCATAGTTTTATTAGAACTAAAATGTTCATTGAATGAGAATTATCGACTTTATGAAATACATAGACATTTTTAATCTTTCAATAGTCTAGAATTTCAACCAAATTATCATTGACATCACCAAACTTTTCCATTCATGCAACTCGATCCTACTAGAATATTCAATCACATGCAAGAAGGGTAGACTAAAGAAACATTTGACAAAAATTTATCGATTTCATTTCATTCATAATCATGGAACAATTACAAAAGGGTTTTGATATGAATTGGACACCTGAAGGACTCATTGACTTTGGTTCTCCACGAGAGGTTTAATGGGTTTGAAGTAATTGATTCCTATGGCGAGATTGACAGGTTGCATAACCTTGGAAGGTTTTCTCATGGAGGGAATCTAGACTATTTAACCAAAATTGATCTCTAGAGACTAATGTTTCATTAATTTCCTTGTCCCTTCCTTCCAACATTCTGGCCAAATCATCATCCCTTTTTATCTGTCCCTGCTAGTAGTTTTCATCTCTCTTCTGCAATTCTTCTCTCCACATTTGATCCCTTATTCTCAGTTCTGCCTCAAAGTACCAGTCTATTTTCTCCAGTTCTTCCCTCCATTTTGCATCTCTTAACTTAATTGCTTCATCCATAAAGAGATCTCTTTTTATTTTCTTAACTTTAAAGTCTTAATCTTTTTTTTTCAGTATGAGCATGTCTCATTTGGATGTCTCTTTCAACCTCTCTGCTCCGTTTATTAACATCTCTAAAATCTCTAAAATGTTGCCTTGCTGCCTTGAACTTTAGCTTGTTCATTTTCATATCTGCATAGCATTGGAGACGTACAGTTGAATTTGGCACTCCTTTGCCTTTTATCTCTTCTTTTCATTGTGCTCAATACCAGTGCTTACTCGTTAGGATTACTGCCATCCAATTCTTTAATTTTTTTTTCTCTTCTTTCATTCTTAATTTCCCTTGATTTTCCACATACGCCTTGTTTGATGGAGGTTTGATGACAGTAATTAGCGAGGTAAGTGGAGAGGTTTTAGAGCATCTCTTTCTTCATCCTTGTTAAAGGTTACTCCTCCCCTTTATGCATGGGTGTGTGATGATTCTTGGGTGGGAGGCCAGGTGACCACACAGAGTTCTGCTCGATGGGCGGAATTGATCTTTCCAACTCTCTAAACTAATCTCTTGTAACCGACCAGAATGGCATACAAGAGAACTGCTTCTTCCTACTTTACTGTGCTTACATGTCTTGAAGGCATTAAGACTAAACTGGGGAAGTAAAACCATCCTTTGGCTTCCTCAGTCAGTAATCCTCTTACTATGGATTCGTAGGGGGTCTTCTTATTTCCTTTCCATTCTCGTTTTCCAACAGTTAGTACTTCCACAATCTTTTGGTAGTCAGGATTCTCTTTTAGCTTCTTGAATTTGGTCTCATCACTCAATTTTCCCAACTGCAACAATGGTTGATCTCATGCCTATGAAATGAGACCCACTTCCCTCTCACATAACACTTAATTCCTTTCCTATCCACCAAGTTAGCATATAACTCTCTTACCAATGTTGAACGGTGGCATATGCTCACAAATGACATTCCAACCTCTTTTCTCAATCAATTCCTTGAAGGGTGGAATGAATTTCTTGAATCCTCTTTCCCCAATTAACCCTTTTTTTAGTATCTTCTTCTCCATTAACTCAATTGCTTCATTAGAGAGAAAATCTTCAATTCCATTTTCACTACTCTATCCCTACGTCTTTTCTTCCCTATATTTCTTCTCAAGCCTCTCACTTAACCTTCAACATTTTTCTCACAATTTCTTCTTTAATAACCACCTTCACAAGCTCTACATTTGTATTTCCTTTGTAGTATCAAAGTCTGCCATGATCTCATTGAATTTGGGATTAACCTCATTGTTTAGACCTTGACGGATGGGTTGGGTATAGGGTTTAGAAAGTCAAAGGGTTTAGGTTTCAGCAGTTAGAAAAGAATAACTTAGATTTGGAATTTTAAACCTTTTAAATTCTCTTTTTATAGGCAGCAGGAATTTTATCACGACATTCAGATTGTCACAACAAAAATACTAATTGTCGCGACAAGTTTTAAACCTTTAAGGCCCCAAAAATATTGGTAATGATTTTTATATGTCACGACTAATTAATTTGTCAAGACATAAAAACTAAAAAGTCTCATATGACAAATATTAGGCTTTGAGTTTTGAAAAGGATTTATCTTTCTTTGAAGGTAACAATATTATTTGTCGTGATTTTTTTTTTTAAATGTCACGACAAATAGTCTTTTTCCATCTCTGTTCTAGTCATCTAATATCTTTGTATGATTTTCGACATTTGCATGAAATCGACATACATCGATTCAAATCCACCAAATTCGCTAATCATGCTTTGTGAAGACCAATTGATTATGATCTAAACCGTCAATTCAAGCGTGAATTGCTGACACCAAAGCCCGGGAGTTCGTTGTGATAAGTAGCTGGCAAAACTTCGTGGATATCGGGTAACGAATCTGACTTCTACGTCCCATTCTGGAACACAGCAAAGTTAACAACAAAATGGCCACTCTGGTTCCATTTATCCATATTCATTTGAAACATACAAGGTCATAATTTAAAATGGCCTATAAGGGTTTAATTACAACTTTCGTGCATAATAAATTTACAAGTTAGAACTAGATTGTTCCAAAACATTTTACAAAAAGGTTATTAAAAGCCACATGTCATCTTTCTTCACAGTGCGATTCGGGCAGGCGTCGTCCCACAGTGTCTGTTCCGCACCTGAAATATTTTCCCTTATCGGGTGAACCACACCCAGTAGAAAAGCTTCTTGTAGGGGCTACTACACACCTAAATGCACATGCAATGTTCACATGGAACCATTCACATTCATATTAACATTCCAAACAAAATAAGTAATTCTAAATGGAATTCTACATGTCATACCATGAAATAAGATGAAACTCACTCAATGCGTATGTCTCGATTCTTCATCGACTCACGTCATGAAATTACGATACCCAATGTATTGATATTATCCGTCTTTGATGAATTTTCGATGATGCTTTGAGAGCAAAAGTACCCGAGTTTTAGAAATCAAAACTTATTGGATGTCTTTCACCTCAGGATCATTTCATTTACAAAATCATGGCTTTTTGTGGGTAGCGAATTCTCGAGTCTCAGTGAGCCTTCACACGCCTTCCTACACTTTTGGACTTTCACTTGGTTAGATTAGAACGATAGGGTCTTTCACCAGAAGTGTCTAACCCTTCTTGCTAATACCCAGGCACAAGCTTTTCATGCTTTGCAACGATTGTGACTCTATTAAAATTCATTCAACGATCTGAGAGTCCACTCATCGACCAAAAATTATGTTGTTTGATCACAACCATGCACTTTACACACTATGAAATCGTGTCTCGGTGCATATCTGATCTGATATGCCATTGTATAGACAATTAAAACCGCCACATACCTTGTGTCTTGGAGAAGATTATATCACATGTATATAATTCCCGTCAAAACTCATTCAATGTCAATATCTATAGCCAGCACTCATATACGACATTTGATCAAGCAAATTCTGTGACATGTCTAATTAGAGCTGTATTGTGAGCGATTGATCCTCAGGACGATTGGCTGTAAAGTGCCTGGCTTAGTCCACACAATAGCATCGAGATAAGCAACAAACGGGTTGAAGCCAGGCCACACATTGACAATAATATGCCACACAAGCATGCCCTGACCCAAACTAAAATGAGGTCCTCGGTCGATCAGAGACATTCCTGGCCCAAGTATAGTCATTATAACCTGCATACATGGGCGCTGCAAAGCCATTGCAGTGTATGGGACGAGTTCAAATCGATTAAAATTTAGTCCCAACAGTCCAAATCGAGGCTTAAACAATCCACAAGACTATCTATAAATAGGTTATGAAACCGAAGCACAGCTTGATCTCGAAATAGCGCAAAGATAAACAACCTAAGTTGTGGAAGTCTCGGGAAATAGACCATAACTTGAGTTCGATTTGGGTGATTCAAAAGCTTACATCAAATTTATAGGTGCAGCTATAACTTCTATGAAGAACCAAATCCAAATTTCTTCATTTTCCCAACTGAAAACCAGTCCAAAGATTTGGACAAAGCAAATAAACAACCTAAGTTGTGGCAGTCTCGGGAAATGGACCATAACTTGAGCTGTAGAGGTCCGATTTGGGTGATTCAAAAACCTATCATCAATTTTATAAATGCAGCTACAACTTTTATGAAGAATACAAGTCCAAATTCCCTATTTTTCCCAACCAAAGCCAATTCTGTGAAAATGAGTGTAAGGTCAAACGGGGCGACCTCATCATAAAAGTTATTAAATGGCCTTAGAAACGAAAAAAATTGCAAAACAACCACTTAGGAAATAAACCCCAATGGAAAATCCTTACCTATTGACGTAGCCCTCATGATAGATGGACTTTAACTCTTGGCACGACGAACTTGATCAGTGGGCAGTAGATTAGAGGAAGAAGTCTTGGATATTGATTCCTCTCCTCTTCCCACTCTCTTTATCTTCTTCTTCCCCCTTTCCTCTCTCCACCGCTAAGACCAAAAGACCTTTCCTTTCTTTCCTCCCACTCACTTAGCAAGCCTCCGATAAATCTCATTGGACAACCCTTCGATAACATTCATAGGTTAACCCTCTGATAACATTCGTTGGACAACCCTCCGATAAAACTCATTGGATAACCCTCCGATAAAACTCATTAGACAACCCTCCAATAAAACCTACATGTTAGAAGCCAACACGAGCACTCACACGGTTTGTAATTCTCTGTATGCATGTGAGAATGCCATTGCATATTCTTTCATATTACATGCATGATGAGAATATGCAACATTATGATTCATGAATAATCATATCACAACATACAAATTGCATCCATAATACAACCCATGTAAATACATCACATATATCCACATGATTTTCACACATGCATGTCATTCAATCGAGCAACAACACCTGGCTGGATCTTCATGCCGGACCGGAGCGGTGCACACGATTCGACAGCATGTCGATCCATGTCGAGGCACTGCGTGCAAAATCATCATACTCAAGCTGTATTTTTATTGCAAAATACAACACGCCTCAGCTGCGATTCGGAAACATAAGGACCAAGAAATTGGTCAGTAATTCACCAACAGTTTGATCACAAATGTTCTTGAATCATTATTTATCGGGGCTACACCTCATGTCATCAGATAGCCCTTAAACGAGGACTAGCCGGAATAGGAGAGAAGCCACACCTCTTAGGGCGCGATCATTTCAGCTTCACGACTCGTCAAACCTCTTTCTTGTCTAAACACTTGGAACTAAGTAGATCTTTAGACCTCCTTTCCTCTACCTTTTTCTTTCTTTTCTTTCTTCTTTTTATATTTTCTCTTCCTTTTTCTTTCTTCTCCCTTAGAAGCTGGTTTGGTGGAGTGTAGAACACCTTTCTCGATCACTTTGACAAGTAATGTTTCCTGACCATTTGTCACTCATTTGAATCTCATGGCCTATAATCATGCGAGTTAGGAACATGACACTTGGCTACCATGTTCAAGTGTCCCTGTCGGGTGCCATGTATGGCACGTGTCTTCAGCCAGGGTGTCGCCATATCATTCGTCCATTCACCTCAAACCACAGTGAGAATTGAGTGTCCCAAGGTCGACGAATTATTTGTGGAGCTAGATTTCACGAGACAGACTCAGGTGTGGTTCGTAATGTCGTTCAAAGTATCAGAAAAATTCCTAGGCTTCAACGATCTGTCTTTATGTGGTAATCTATCTGTTACACTTTACGTCGTCACAATTCTCTTGAACTTTGTCACGACGATGAAACTTTGTTGTTACAAATAATACAAGGCCGTTTGTTGACCTAATTCATTCGAGCTCAAATTAAATAATGTCATGACATAAAAATATGTTGCATTTATCTAAACTTTAAAAGAAGAATAATGTCGTATTATAAAAGTATCATGTGACAACATAATTTCCTACATTCTCTAAAGAGAGAGCTAAACCAATCTTTACATCGCAACATGGGGCAATAAATCTTGCAACAAGAGTAAATTAATATTGCAACACAAAGAAGGTAAGTCAGCAACGATCGATGAATTTTCTGACTTTTATAATTAATATTCTTTCAACCAAACAACACACATAATAGTATGCAATATATCCCTACCACTAAAAACATACTTGTGAAGATACATCTAACATCAAAGAAACTCAATTTAAGTATGAACAATAAACCTCTTTCTTCACTCAATATAATTCAACATGATGATAAAAGTATTAGGGAATAGATGCAATAAAACTATTATTCATTTCCTTTATAAAAATGCACTCACTGACTTAATTTGTGCATTACCATTAAAAGAAACAAGTTAGGGAAAAAAGAAAAACCACCCCCCTTGTAGCACTTAAATAGTGGTTTTGAGAAAAATATACTTCCAAATAAAATCCATCTCGATATAAGCTTCATTGTCTAAAGAATAAATAAAATTACAAAATAAAATTTCAAACTAAATTAAAACTAAATTTCAAACACACAAAATTTAACAAAATTAATCTAACTATGAAAATTACATTTTTTCTTAGGTTGCCTCCCAAGAAGCTACTTAGTTTAATGTCTTTAGCTAGACAGTTGCTGCAAAATATTTTCCTTTCAGGAAAATTCTTCTTTCTCTTCAAAATCTGAAACTAATCTTCATTTATGTTCCCTCCAAGATAATGCTTCAATCTCTGACCGTTCACTTGAAACTCACTTTCAAAATTAGTTTTGATCCTTACTCCAAAGGTGTACTTACTACTGCATGTAAGGCCATCATCATAACCGATTTTTTGGAAACAAGCAACTGGGGTATATATAGGACTAAGCTCTCATGCTTTGAATTCTCTACTTTGAATTTTATGATCATGCCATTTCTGTCTTATCTTTGTAGATTCTAGCATTATCATACTACAAGAAAAAAGGCTTTCATTAACTGTTTTTCATAGTCAAGATAAGTATATATAAAGAGATAAGCTATTATTCATATATCATCTATGCGGTGTCAAGAAATGTCCAGCACCTTGACATTTATACATATCAAGGTTGTTCCCTAATTGACCAATGATAAATCTTTGTTAATATTATAAATGTCAAATGTTTACTTCTCTAAAAGTTGGATTCAACATATGTCAAGATTGTATAAAATGCTTAATATTATTTATTATAGTTTTAGTTCTAATGGAAGAATGAACATGTTGCACGTAAACATATTTCAAATATATCGAATTATCCATTTAATTTGATAATAATAAAAACTAAGTCAAATAAATAGTAACCAGCTATATCCAAGGCAATCTTATACATTTCAGATAATACAAACAAAATTAAATAATCATTTCTTAATACGAGAAAATAACATAATTCAAAACTTACAACTAATTAATATACAAACTTAATTATAAAACAATATCCTACTTTGGAAAAGGTAGTCTCAAATTCTTGACAAAATCTTCTTCTTGGTACATCTCTACATACCTAATAGGAAGAGACACAAACTAAAACATGAGAATCAAAATAACAATTTTTCAAATTATAAGAAACTTTCAATTACAATATTACATAAAATATAGATAAGCAGATTACTAACATTAATTGTTAAACATTTGCACTCATGACTTAGGCGATTAGAAGGCAAATCCTTGTGAGCTTTGCATATGAATTTTATTATTTTTTTTGATAGATAGAAGATGATATGAGTAAAGGGAATGCGATGAATTGCCCACATTGTATATCCAGCAAATGTCGGTCATATTGAATTTGCAACCCATGCCAAGCTCTTGAAAGCTGACTTAGGATTCATGGTTATCAAATAAAATAATTATTATAAAGTCTTAAAAAAATATCTAAAACATAACATATTAAAAGCTAAATATTTGATATTCATAAAATAAATGGGTGATTACTAGCAGTATGCATAGTACTCTACAGTTCAAACTTTAATCATCAAAGATGCTTAACAATTCTGAGAAAAAGGATAAAATCATTACTACAATAAATTAAAAATTTAAAAATGTCAAGATTTATTTCTTAATTATTCTTTTTTTTTAATTTATTGAAATACCAAAATATATAATTTAATTTAATTATAAAGAAATAGTTTAAGGATTGATTCTAATTGGTTACTTTTTAATCCATCGAAACTCAAATATTATCAGTTGATAGTTTTCAAACAAAATTCAAATCTAAACCTATTCAAACTTTGTCTAAGCGATCAAACCATATTGACAGTTGGAATCATCTAGTTGGAACCCCCGATTTTTTCACGGTCATTCTTAGTTTGTTTCTTAACTACGTCATTTTTTCATGAGAAAAGTAAATATTGGAAAATTTTGGACGTTTAAAATTATTAAAGATCATACTTAATCTATTAGTGGACCTTCAAACTAAATATGATTTTTTTTATACAAGTCTAAACTAAACAGTAATAATAAGCACCAAACTCAGATGCTAATGGATCAAATTAAACAAGCTTTAGTAACATACCTATATGGATTCATCCTTGTTGAGCTTTGTAAAAAGTTCCTGAATAATATTGGAAATGGTAAGCAATAATTTAAAATATCTCCATCAAAATGCTCACATTATCTGAAAACGAAAAACAAACAATTACATGGAAAAGTATAAAGGATGAAATAAAATATAGAAGCGTATTCTCAGTAAGTTATATCGAAATCTTTTGGATAAATTTGCAATTGATAACGACTATTTCCATATTGATAAAAATTTAATAAGAAGTGATCCCAATAATTAATATCTAAAAATTCTATTATCACATAATAATAAGCTTGGAAAAGAACTCACATATCATGTAATAGTGGGCAGACCATTGCTGACTACACTACATGGGACAAGCACACCATCTGATTTTGGAAACTTTGGCGATATTAGAGCTGAGCATTGGAAATTGCATCGAGATGACTTGACTTCTTTCGATTAATAGTAGTGTTATTGGTGGTTCTAAGCCACCCTTCCTTGGCCTCTTTAAAATACTGAATTTGAGATACGAGCTTCATTGAGCACTTACGTTAATAAATAGTACTAGTTTTTTACTCAATAGATCTCTTGTCAAATAATACAATAGTGCAACTCTAGTTAAGTCTTGCAGTCAATTACAATAAGAAAATATGATTTTATATCTAGTAACTCTATTCAACATAAACTTCTCATCTAGACAATGTTTCAATTTAAAAACTTATGATTATCTAAAATGAAGTGATTGTTTGGGGTGAGCACATCTTTGAAATCCATATTAACATTCAAAAGACAAATACAAGTTAGAGATTGTCATTTGTTAAAATTGCTTCAATTAATTCTACGTTGAAAACTATTTCATTTCTCCACTTCCAGGTCCATAAGACTAATGAGGATTTTTTTAAATGCAAGTTCATTTTTCTTATTTCAAGTTGGATCTACCACCCATTGTTAAAAATTGAGACCTTGATTTATTACTTGGGCTTATCCCTATTTTGATTCCAAATCATAAAAGGCTTCCTTGATTTTTTATTCTCTTCCTTGGGAACTATAAGTCAAAATATGATATTCTTTTAGTTATCCATATGAAGAAATAAATAAGCAAATTTAATTAAAATGGAACTTGAAAAGAAAGAAAGAATATGAAATAGTATTTTATGTGCATATGGTATACCCTCCAATCTGTACCTTATTTTGAATAAGGAAAGTGAGAAATATGATGTGGATGTTGTATGTTTATACGAAGTGAGGTAACCGAGGTCATCATCTATAATCCCGAACTTCATGAAATGAGTGGGCGAATATCCTGTGGGAAGATCAACTATAGTCACAAATTATACCTAATCAAGATTGAGATTAATGCGGCGCGAGATATGTGTATACAAGATGAAGCCTGTCATTTGGCTATTTCTAGATGAATTTATCATTCAAGCTATAAGATTTTTAAAGAATGAATAGCTTGACGAATGAGAAGTGCAGTAGCAAAATTCTATATGAAGTAATAACAAAATATGCAAGTGAATTACAAAACAACCGTGAGAGGAAAAAAAAGCTCGGTTCAAGGAAGAGTAATCTAAAATATAGAAACAAGTAAGATTTGCACCACATGGGGCTATTATCCATTTATTTTTCCCATAAAGGTAAATTTAAAAGCATAGGAAGTGAGCACTAAATAAACTCGGTTTGAACATTTAACACAAGAAAACATTGGACTCACTGCCACCAGATTCTAGTATCAATGCAAAACATCAACCGATGTCTTGGGGAAACTCTTCACCATTATGGCACCCTCCAAACCTTTATGAATCATTGAGGAATAACCTTTGTGATCAGATCCCTAAAATAGTAGGACTTCAAAAATTAGATGTAGAATTAAAGAAAATTTATAGAAATGAAAGGAGCTAAGAATTCAATCCTTGATTATGAAAAAAATAAATTAGTCTAACCCACCATCGGACTTACTCCTTTACTATCTCATCATCGACTCATCGACTACAAATGAGCTGATATGTCAAGAAAGTCATAAAATGTCTCATAAGAAAGGGAGCCATGTAGGGAGGAGTGGAGGCAAATAGGAGAGTGAGAAAGATAAAATAAATAAATTAAAAAAAGACATATCAAAATCATTGTTTTGATGGATAAAAGCAAATATATTCAATAAATAATATAATGCGTAATTAGAAACACTAATGGGGAAGGATGGGGGGGACTGATTGGTTTAAAATTATTTATAGATCCAAGGTCATAGGATCACTCCAAGGAATAATTGATTAGCAATTTTAGAAGAGGACTCTTGTTTTGGATGCCCTTGATCCAACACCTTTCTACTTTTAGGCCGACGAGTGCAGGCTTTCAGTCTTGAGGTGTAGGCGCTCAAAACAAATAGAATGATAGAAGAGATAGAGCTCATCCAATTATAGTAATGTTTGCTAGCTTGTTGGGTGGATATAAAGAGTTGCAGAGGTATGATAGAAACAACAACCCAAGACTAGATTAGTTATCCTACTGAAAATTTGTTGTGGGCTAACCTTAACTTCTCTTTCTTGAAACAGATCTCACACAAATGGAGACACGCAGATTATGATACAAAGAGACAACATGCTGATCTATGAGAAATTATACGGTCTAAATTTCACATCTAAGTTAAAGTTTCAACAAAAAACTATTTAGGAATTTTTAGAATGACCATTAAACCTCTTTAAGCACCCAATGTCATGAATCAAGCCAAGACCTTCCTGCAACAATTTAGAAGCCACCTGTATTGAACATGTTTAGTATTTCCCTAAATTGATTTAACTCATATTTTAGGGTGGACTTTTTTATAGGTAGAATTTTGTCCCCACTTGAACTTGAACTTGGAAACACCTATAAACTCTCAATCCCTTTTCCACCTTACCATAGGCAGGCAGAGGCTTCCATGACACAGGCAATATAGGAATTAAGCCACGAGTATTACCTAGGAAGCGATTTCAAAATTAAAACATTGAAAATCGTCATCCATCATAAGACCTCAAAGAAGGATTAATATTTGAATATTTAAATATATAAGCAAACCGGCTTTCACGAACTTCATAAAACCAAGGAAAAATCTCAATATACCATAAGCATGTAAAATAAACATGTCGAACAATAATTTATATTTTTTTATTGGTAAACCAAGCAGAATATATTCTTTACCAAGCATCATAAAACTAAGGAAAGGAAAAACTTTCTACTTCTATTTAACTAATGTTTTCTCTCTTTTATAAGTGAAGCAAATGGAAGTAAAAAAAGGTTGCTGATTAAGGATATAGACATAGGAAACAAAATCCTATGAGCTCAACTTGAATCATTCAAAACCATAGTCAACGCAATGAACCATAAGTCGACTCTGTACCATAGTCTATACATATTCTCGCCCGTTTAAACTATAACGAGAGGAGGAGGAAGTGAGGAAGGAAAGGTTCACGCAGCCCCTGAGAGTTGGATCCATCCATAGTGTAAACTGACCCAGAAAGTGACAAAAGCAATTTTAACAAGTAAGAATTCAAGTTACTATCATATTTTAATCACTAAGAAATCCTAATTTTCAATATGAAGATTTTGGCTTGAAAATACATACTTCTAGAATAAGACTAACGAAGACACTCGAAATGTGGCACCATCATTTCTCAAATCCTAACTTCATCCATCATAATCGATAAGAGGAAATCACATAAATTTCTTGAAAACCCCAAGTAGCTGGCAAAACGCTCAAATTGGTAAGAGGCGTCAAAGACAACCAACCTGAAATCAAGACAAGGAATGATATAATCGTGAAACCCTTTTTTTCCCACCTAATTCTGATTAGAGATGTGGAAGAAAGCATAGCAGCTCACCAAAATCAAAGAAAACAACAGCAAGAGATTGCAAAGCCCTATGAAACAAAGACAATACCTTTTCGTAATTTGATGTTGGACTCCACGGAATGTTGATGTTGTGAGGGAACACTCTCATATCGATCTGCTCTTGGACTTGACTAATGAAGCTCAGATGTAGAAATCGATCGATGAGCTCGATCTCTGTGAGAATGAAATAGGAAGGAGGTGAGAGCAAAAGAGGGATAAATGGCATCTTTCTCATACATCGATTTTTAGGGATTTATTGAATGATAAAGAGACCCTTGATCAAAAATGGTAATAACCATAATAATAAGAATAATAGTAATAATAATAATAATAATAACACTAGCCATAATAATAATAATAATAATAATAATAATAACCATAATAATAATAATAATAACAATAATAATATTAATATGAATATGAATATTAATATGAGATATTATTATTATTATTAATCATATTATCTATGTATTAATAATATTATTATTATTATTATTAAGATCTTGACCTATAAAATATAAGCCAAGCTAAGGTTCTGTATTATTATTGCTTTTCTTTGAATTTATCATCATTAAGGTAGTTTTAAAAGATCCGTATAAGTTAAAGTTTTAAGAATTAATGACCTATAATGACGAGATATGGAATTAAGTCAATAATTTATATGTTAACAAATGTCTATTTTGTAGTAGTGTCATAGCTTCATTCTTAAGCTATTCAGTTCATTCATTTGAAATCTCTTTTCCTTTGCAACTTGGGAAATCAAGTTCGAGTTTCTTAATGGCCACTTCTTTATATTCAAGTGCAGAAGGAGATGACAAGGTTTTCCAAATACAGTGCATGGGGACATTCCAATGGGAGTTTTGTAAACGATTCTATAAACGCATGCATCACATCTAGCTTATAGACCAGTCTTTTACGCATATTCAGCGCTGTTTTCTCGGATTACCTTTATCTCCACATTGGAAATCATGCTTGCCCATTTGGCTGAGGTGTCAACCAATCCATTACATGTTTGATTCCATATCTGCTCATCGAGTTTTCCAAAACCTTGTTTGAAAAATGGCTTCCCTCATATGTGATTGTTAAGGTCAACCAAATCTTTTTCGAAATATTTCTTTGAATAAACAGCCACTATTTTGGCATCATTTAAAGACAAGCTATGCTTCCACCCATTTAGTCATAATTCACAACTAGGAGAATAGATTTCCAAATAGGGATGGAAGGTCGATGAATTCATCCCATACATAAAAATCTACACCTCTGGAAGGGTTACGTTGTAGGGACATCTCATTTCTTCTACTTATGTTGCCCATTCTCTAACATTTATCGCAATATTTTACCCATTCAAAATAGTATTTTAATAGAGTAAGCTAATAAAAACCTGATTGGAGAATTTTATGGGTTTTTCTCTCTCATGCAAAGTGTCTTCCATATGGTGATGCATGACATTTATCAAGAATTCCACCTTGTTATGTTTTATGGTACACATCTTGATAATCATATATCTCCTCTTACGAAAAAAGTAGTGGGTTATCCCACAAATATAAAATCTGCTATTAGTTCTCAACTTCCTTCTCTCTTGGTGAATTGGACTCAGTGGCTTAATTCCACCAGACTAAGTAGTTACAATATCGAAAATCGGGTACTTGGTGATATAAAATCGACTTCTACTCATCACCTGAAAGTTTTATGTTATTTCCATTCTAGACAAGTGATCAGCTATCTGATGTCACTACCCTTTTTGTCTTTGAGTTCTAAATCAAAATCTGTAAGTAAGTAATACCAATCGATAAATCTTGGTTTGGCATCTTTCTGCCATAGATATTCTTGTGACATGATCAGTGTGTATTATAACATGGGACCCCAATATGTAAGGCCTGAATTTTTCATAAGAAAACACCATTGCCAGCATCTCCTTTCCTATGGTAGAGTAGTTCTATTGTGCTTCTTTGAAGGTTTTGCTGGCATAGTAGATGGCCTTGGATATCTTCTCAATTCTTTGTCCCAAATCTTGCTCCCATTGCAAAGTGATAGCATCCTGCCGCGTTATTTCCAAACTCCTTGTTCGATCAGAATTAAACACCATGATAGGAGTTGTAGTTAATTTGGACTTAATTTCTTCAAATGCGTGCCTTAAGTTCATCAAAATCGAACTTTGCATCTTTTCCAATAATCTGGCAATAATTACAGAGAATTTTGAGAAGCCCTTATAAATCTTTTGGCAAAATCTAGCATGTCTAGGAAACTGTATCCTTTTAAATGTTGTATGTGAAGTGCTATAATACCAACCTTTGTATTCTACTTCTAGCCAGGAGTTCTTGAAATCTTGTGCCCTAAAACAATACCCTCTGCTACCATGAAATGACATTTTTCCCAATTAAAAAATAGATTCTTGTCTTGGCACCTCTGAAGTATTGGTTCCAAAATTTTCAAGCATTTCTCAAAACTGGATCCATATAATGAAGTCATCATTGGCTTTCATAGCCTCTTCCACCAAATCTAAAAACATAGACATCATACATCTTTGAAGGTGGCAAGCGAATTATAATCCAAATGGCATCCCCTTCTAAAAGCAAAGTTCCATAAGGACAACATGTAAATGTAGTCTTCTTTGATCCTCGAGGCTATATGGCAAATGCAGTTTATATCAATATCCATCGAAGGGTGTCACCTTCTTTGTCAACATTTGGTGATAGAGTGGGGATAATGATCATTTCTTGTAGCAGTATTCGAGTTTTACGTAGTACATACATACCCTCCATCTGCTCATAGTTCTTGTAGGAATCAATTCTCATTCTTCTCATTTATGATCATAGTGAATCCTGATTTTGGAACCACGTAAACTGGGCTCACCTAAGAGTGTATAAGATTACATATTTAAAACCTGCATTCAACCATTTAAGTGCTTCTTTTCTTACAACTTCTTTCATTATTGGATTCAGTCTTCTTTGATGTTCAATGGAGTTCTTTGCATTATCCTCCAAGAGGATCTTATGCATGCAGATAGAAGGACTTATTCCTTTCAAATCTTTTATTGACCAAGCAATTGCTTCCTTGTATTTTTTGAGAATTTCCAATAGTTTCTGTTCTTCATGCTCAGTTAATGCAGCTGATATAATAACAGGTCTTTCTTTTCCTCGTTATAAAAAAGCATACTTCAAATGACTGGGCAATTCAGCCAAGAGTTAACCATACGAACTGTTTCTTACGCCTTCTCCTCATTGCTGCATTTTCAGGCTATTCTCATTTTAAACTAAAGACTATTTCTTTTTAAATCAAAGCTGGAGTTGTAATTCCACATTCAAGAACATCAAGATCTTTGGAAATTCATCATTTTCATTAATTGGTCAATTACAACCAAATATCAACTCGAGTGATGGAATGATTATTTTCTATAGTCTTACAAATACGTATTTTCACAATCAAGCTGTTTTGGGCTTTTGTTCAAGTTAAAAATCTGCAAGCTTCTTCTCCATACAGAGGTGAGTTATCCATTTTTAACATCTATCAAGGCAGCTCCTATGGCCAGGAAAGATCTTTCAAGCAGCAGTGGAACTTATGTATCTTCCTCTATATCCATAGGGAAAATGAATTTTCCCACCTTGATTAATTACATCTTGAGGACTCACTTTTATTTGTGCCATTGTCTGTCTTGCCATTTGCAAGGTTATATTGTGAAGTGGGTTCCCCCGAACTAAGTCTTCCATCATGATCAATGACATCAAGTTTATGCTGGCTCCTAAGTCACATAAAGCCTTTTTGAATTAAAGAATTCCGATGGTGCGGGAAATGGGTGAAGTTGGATCCTGCATCTTCTACCGATAAGCTCTTACGGATCCTTTGCCTTTGCATATTCTTTGTTATATTCACCATATTTTAAACAAATTTTCTCTTCTTACTTAGAATGTCCATGAAACTTGCCAGCATAGTTAGGCATAAGGTCAATGCCTTTCTGAAGGTAGATTAGCCTATCTATCTTCTTGAATACATCCAAGAATCTAGAGAACTACTCCTCCATTTTTGTTTTCTAAAGCCTATGAGAGAAAGGAACAGTAGGCATGTAAGCTTGTTTTTCTTCTCTCTTTTTCAATTCTCCTTTCTTAACCTGCTGCTTAGTCTGCACCTCTTCTTTCTCAGCCTCTTCAATTAATTGCAGGCTAACGCTTAGTATCTTTTCCAGTTTCTTGTTTCTCTTCTTTTACAGTTTTTCTTCTTTTCTTCTTTTCTGCTTTCTATCTCTCTTCCACTTCTCAGAATCACCACCATACAATCCTTGGGATTCTTCATTATCACTTGGGAAGACATCCTTGGACTGATTTTGCATTACTAGAGCCAATTTCTTACTACTTGTGTCTCTGATTTTTGAAGGCATTGTCAGCTGAAACATTTGTGTTTGCACAAATGCTACTAGCTCGACAAATTTAACTCATGAATATTCAACGACCTCTTACTCCCATGAGCATTGACATCGATCTTCAAAGGAATGAGATCTCCTCTACATCTGATTTTCTACTCTTTGACTTGCTTGCTTGCAGCTGTCATTAGAACCCATGTGGAGCATACTATTGTTGAAAATTCTACACCGGTCTTGGACCTTGCTGCGCTCCACCTCCATATGAGAAATTCTCATGGTTCCTAAGTGCTAGTGTGTAGTGAGTTGGCAAGTTGAGGTTTGGCTTAAAGTTGTAGCTTCTATTAGCATTTAGAAAATGTGCCTCCTCGAAAAGCAGTAAGGACCTCGTAGGTAGATCCTTCTTGATGCGCTACTTTTACTTGCTCATTTCCTTCAACTATTTCCACTTCATGTGCTGAATGCGTTCTTCTATCCTGGTTTCCTATCTTGTTCATCAATGCATCAAGTTTTGGTTCTATGGAAGACATTTTGTTAAGCTCTATCACTCCTTATTTTAGCCTACTATTGCTCCTTAAAGTCTCAGATGGAGCTCTATAGTTGCATTTGGCAGTTCTGTTTGCACTCTTCTGCAGATATATAGCATTACTACATCAATTAATCACTTAGAGTGTAGTTCCTTAGAATGATAAAGATATATGTATAGTTAGATCCAATAACATACTCAATGGGCATCTTGACAATCTCTTGAATCATCCCGTCTGATGAGACTTTCATCCTCTCTTTGTTTAAACATTACTGATTTCCCTTTCTCCTTTAAGGCTGAAGGAAGAATGTCTGCTCATGTAAGCCTCCCTGACTCTTACCAATTATTCAACCCGTATGGTGATTCAAACCAAGTGGCCACCACAGCTCTCAATGAAAAAGGGAATAGTTGATGCTTGATCACCTCTCACCCCATTCAACTTCACTGTGTTTTCCATTTACAAAAATCTTCCCATATGCTCATTGGGATCTTCACTAGGATGCCCAGTGTATTGATGTTGCTGCACCATTATGTGTGAAAGCAAGCTTTGCTCAAAATTATTGGCTTCTGATGGGTTGTCTCACAAAGAAAATTCATCTTGAATAACTAGCCTCCAAAACTCCTCCATAGTCATTTGTCTCTGAGGTCTCTCAGCTACTGCTTCTTCTAGAATAGGTTGCCTTATCTCTCTCTACTCTGCCATAGTTGTTGATTCAACACTCTTTACTTTCCTCAAATTTCTTAATGTTATTTCCAGAAGTGTGTCCAAAGGTAGCAATTCTACTTCTTGTTTTCTATGCATGTAAGATCTTCCTAAAATAGAAACACACTAAGATCAAATCAAATACGTGGAAAACAGTTATATCAATTTAAGCTCATAAAATATTTCATTCTTCATCAGCTACTATAGTTAAAACTATTTTGTAATTTTTCTAAAATTTTGATAGGAGAAAATGTATAAATTAAGCGATTCACTCTTTAGGAAAATTGATATTTAAATTCTCCTTTTATCCTGACAGCGGCGCAACTTGTTAAGACCGACACATGCGTGACAGGTGTGTTATATGTGTGCCAAATTTCTGACATTGCTACCTAAGACTAACGAAAGTCCCAACATCGACGTCGAAAACTTGTTGAGACCAAAATATACCAACAAAATCTTCAACACAGCTACCAGAGGCTAATGTCTAATCCCTGGCAACGGTGCCAAAAACTTGTTAGACTTATTGAAGATATAAAATATGTTGTTTGCCTTGTATGAGAAGGCTTCATTTGAAAATGTGTTTTGGTAGTTAACCTTAGAGTGAGGCGAGGTTGTACAAGTAATAAAAGTGGATTTAAGTCTAGATGCTCGTTCCCACCAGTTGATTAAATTTAAATATCGATTACCCCATTTACTCAGATCCTTACTATTTGAACTCCAAATTTCAAAGCGGTTTTGGTTAAAACTAAGGGAAATGTAAAAACTAAGTAAAATTACATAACTATATATAAAAGAATTCAAAATGTTTGGATTGGAAAGTTCAACGTTATTAACTTTGGAAAACATATCAGTGTACAATTATAAATTTCTGCATCATTTTATAACATAGTCCAACCATTAGTTTAAAATTTGAACTTGTCAAAGAAGCAAGGTAGTATACTTTTGATTTCTCCATTCACCATACATTTCACTAATTAGAGATCCAGGTTCCTTTGGAATACATGAGTCTAATTAGTTACTTGTAAAATATAATCCTCTTTCAAGATCTAGACATTTTTCATTTTGGAGTACTTCACGCACTTTGAATCATGGGAATTTAGCGAAGGTGCACCCTATAAACGGGATTGCCTGGCCTTCTCAGATCTAATTGGTAACTCATCCTTCGAATACCCAATCAGAATTCTCTATATCTCCTTGATTAGATCTATGCTAACACGCGAGGTCAGTCCTTTCATCAAATAAAGGAGAAACCTCTTTTCAATTAAATTGATACCTGCATCCAACCATCCTCACCATGAGGTAAAATTATTGATATATCGCAGTAATCTTTCGGAGTTCATTAGTTCCATAACATACCCCGAGTAGCTGCTCCCTCTCAGAATCTCCATCTTTGTGTCACTCGAACCTCACAAAATCCAAAGCAAGAAGATAGTCATTTAGGTGCATTACACTAATATTAAAACAAGTAATTTCAGAACAACACCAAATGTAAATAAATTCAGATTTCGAAGTATGACATTCTTTCAAGATATGCAGAAAATAATAATTCACATTGCTCCATTCTCAGAGGGAGCTAAGTGTTTCAAAACTGGATTACAAATAATATGGTGACCCAAGCGTCGGGAAAATTCACTAAGGTTGAGCTGGTAAATAATAAATGAACTCTAGAAAAGTTTCCAAATTCCATTCAAGTCAGACAGTAATGAAAACTAAAATTTACAATGAACTGACTCAGAGCTTGCAACAATTCGCTATTCAGTAAAAACAAGAGAAAAAGCAACTAAAATGCTAAGCTAAAACTAAATTGATGAAAAATAAATAAATAAAAAAATAAAAAAATATACAAAGTCTCCAACTACCCAAAAAGTTCCTTGGTTTTGAAAAAGCTGCGCACAATGCCCTGGGTGATTCTATTTATAGATTTTCAAATGATGGGCTGCACTTCAAGGCTGAAATTGTGGATCCCCAAAAATCTGGCCTAGTAAGTGGCTTTGTCTCAACATTGAAAATTATATCACGATAAGTTGTCATTTGTGCTCTAAGCTTTTTAAGTGGCTTTACTGATTTAGTGGCGACATAATTTCTTTCTTTCTTCTTTAATTCTGTCACGATAGACTTTGAAAATGTCATGCTAGAGTTATGTTGGAGTTGTCTTGTAATTATCGCGACATGAGTGTCTTGTGTCGAGACATAAAAACTTTGTTGCAACAATGTTTCATTCTTTGCTGCTCAAAAGAATTACCAAAGGGTCTAAAATATGCATTATTGGGAAGTAATGAGACAAAGCCAATGATTATCTCTTCTCAGTTAGATGAGCATATGGAAATCAAGTTGTTGGACATGCTAAAATTGAATTCAGAGGCATTTTCTTGGAATATAGAAGACATCAAGGGAATCAATCCTTCAATCGACATGCATAAAATTTTAATGGAAGAGGAACATACCTCATCTATTAAGCATCAAAGGCGGCTGAACCCCACAATGAAGGAAGTCATAAAAAAGGAAGTATTAAAGTGGCTTCAGGTTGGATTTATTTATGCTATTTTCGACAGCCCTTGGGTGAGTTCTGTACAAGTGGTGCTTTCGAGAGAGAAAGGGGGGAATAATAGTGATTTTCAAGTAAGAAAAATGAGTTATTTATCCACTCGTACGATCCACGGGTTGGAAGTATGCATAGATTATCGAAAGCTCAACACGGCTGACAAAGGTAGGACCATTTACCGTTACCCTTCTGGTCCCGAATGTTGGGATAGATTGGTCGGCCATTACGACAACTTCTTAAATGGTTATTCGAGATATAATCAAATTATTGTAGACTCTAAAGTCTAAGAAAAGACGACCTTCACCTGTCCATATGGAACATTCGACGTCAAAAGAATGCCATTCGGGTTGTGTAATGCTCCAGCAACATTTCAGAGATATATGATTGTAATTTTTTCAAATATCATAGAGAACATCATGGAAGTCTTCATGGACGATTTTTCAGTATGTAGGGGCTCATTTGACAAATGTCTTGACAATCTCAGAGTAGTTCTATAAAGACGTAGAGAGAAAAATCTGGTATTGAACTGGAAGAAATGTCATTTCATGGTACAAGAGGGTATCGTACTCAGACATCTCATTTCATCTAAAGCGTTGGAAGTCGATAAAGTCAGAAATAATACAATTCAAACCCTTACTGCCCACCAGGCTGCGATGTAGGGCATTCGTAGCTTCTTGAGTCATGTTGGTTTTTATTGCAGATTTATCAAAGACTTCTCAAAAATTGAAAACCACTTTGCAAGTTGCTGGAAAATGATGCGATTTTCAGTTTTGATAAAGCTTTCATGACAATTTTTGAAGAAATAAAATAACAAACTAATTGAAGCACCTATTGTGGTTGTGCCAAATTGGAACGAACCGTTTAAGATAATGTGTGATGCCAGTGACTTTGTAGTGGGGGCTGTATTAGGGCAAGAAAGAAAATGGTTGATTTACTATGCTGAAGTAAAACTCTTATGATGCCCGGGAACACTACAAACTCATGAAAGAAATGTTGGTAGTAGTATACTCCTGTGACAAATTCAAACCATACATTCTTGGCTCTAAAGTGACTTTATTTATGGACCATGCAACAATTCCATACCTCATGACAAAAAAGGAGGTTAAACCAAGACTAATTCGTTGGGTTTTAATTCTTCAAGAATTCTACATAGAAATCAAAGACAAGACAAGAACTGAAAATGTTATTGTGGACCACTTGTCTTACTTAGGCGAAAAATTAAAGACCAGTGAAATTGAGAATCATTTCTAGATGAACAGCGCTATGATGGAAGCTCACTTACATTGGTAAGAGATTTTTGTAAATTACTTGGCACGCGATGTCCTACCTCACGAACTTAGTTGCTCGATGAAGAAAAGTTTACGCATGATGTGAAGTTTGCAATGGGGCGATCCACTACTTGTTAAAAGATGCTTCGATTTGGTAACAAGAAGATGTGTACCTCAAGAGGAACAACATGCGATCCTATCCAAGTGCCATTCTTCCCCATATGAAGGACATTTTGGAACCCAAAAAACCAGCTCAAAAAGTGTTGCAATCTAGATTTTTTTTGGCCCAGTTTATTTAAGGATTCTCATTTATATGTCCAAGGTTGTGACAAATGTCAACAAGTTGGTTTTATTTCCAGAAGAAATGAAATGCTGCTAAACAACATTCATGAAGTGGAAATCTTTGATGTAAGGGGGATCGATTTCATGGTACCATTCCCTCCTTCATTTGGAAACACGTACATTCTTCTTGCAGTGGATTATGTGTCGAAGTGGGTAGACGTGATTGCTACACAGAAAAATGATGTTAAAACCGTAGTATAATTCGTCCTCAGAAACATCTTCACCCATTTTGGCACTCCTTTTGTATAATCAATGATGAAGGAATCCATTTCTACAACATAATTTTTGCTTCACTACTTAGCAAGTATCGGCACATGAAGAGTCTTCCATATCACCCACAGTCCAATGGACAAGTTGAAATTTCAAACCGAGAAATTGATAAGTCTAAAACTCATCTATTTAAAAGCCCATTTTTCAAGTATATTTAATGCTTAAAAGTATTATTTAATGTAAAATTATGGAATTTTCACCCAGATTTGTGTTTTGTAGAAATTTGATGAAAAGAAGCAAAAAAAATAAAAAAGGAAGCAAAGGTAGCAATTTCACGACACTAGAAGAACAATGTCGCAACATCGTATGGAGAGTATTATGCAAGTTACTCCAATGTCGCGACATCGCCGCGACTTCGGTTAAAATAGATAGATCAGAATTTTGCGATGTAAGTGACATGCCCGCGACATGAAACGCGACATCACTGAGAGCTGCGAGACTGAGATTCAATGTACAGCGACATCGAAATGGATTTTAGACAACGCCGGACATCATAACTAAATGTTGTAACATGAGGAAAGGCTGTAAGAGCAAAACGCCGATTCGACAATGTAGCGACATGTCAAGCAATGCCGCGACAGCATCATAATAGAAATTATTACAATGTGCGACATCGAATCAAGACATCAAGTTGTAACCTTAAAGAATTGATATGGCGACATCAACTTAATATCACCACATCAACTAAAATTGGTAGATTTTGAGAAATGTCAGCGACATTTTCACTGCATCAGAAAGTAACCTCAACATTCAAGAGCAATGTACATCAACTCAATGTCAATACATTAGCCGAAACAATCAAAACTGAGCAGCAATGTCGCGACATCAGAGTTGATAGACAATATTGCATCTTAAATGTCGCGATATCATAACGACATTACCATGACATTGATTATTGGTCCTTGAAAATTTAGAATTGCCAAGTAAATTTCAATGTTCGGCATCATAATCGATCCTTGCATAGTAACAGATGTCATAGCATAAATCAAGTGATCAAAACATCAACGATTAAGCGGGGTATGGGCACCAAATCGTGATTTTCACCTCGTTTTTAATTTTGATATGCGACCTATAAATGAAGCTCTAGGAACCGGTCGCGTAGCTTTTGGTCGATCTTAGAAGTTTTTGAGCTTTTAGGAGGAGCTAAAATATCCTTTGTATATATTTTCCTTTATTTTTTTTATCTTTTTATTTTATTTTATTTAATTTTAGATTAATTTTTTTCTTTATTTTAGATTATGACGGTGATTTGAATTGAGATTGAAATTTGGAATGAATGTAAATCGACTTGGTTATATCTAAACATCAATGGAATCCCAGATTTTCTAAATTAATTTTCTTCAATTTTGATTACAATTTCAATGAATTTGTCTGATCAACTACTCATTGTCATTTGTAATCCAGTAATGGAAAGCTAAGCTCCCTCTGGGAAGAATCTTTCGTTGGGATTATGGTTTGCAATGTTATAATGTTGGTTTGGAAAACTTGAGTGATTTAATTGGTATTATTTCTACATTTAACTGTTCTGAATATCAGTGTTTGGTACCCAGAAAGAGCTGTATCATTGCTTTGATTTCTAGGAATCTCTTTGAGTGACATAGAGATGGACTACCTGAGAGCAAATAGCAGTCACTTGGGGGCAAATTGCATTGATATTATTTAAACTAATGCACTTTTAGAATTACGTTGATACATCACTGGTGAAGTTCTAACCTCTGACTTCAAGGTTCCCTACGGGGTGACAGCAGGAGTGTGCTCTCGAGGCATATGATCCACCTATTGATATTGTAACACCCCGCACGTCGAGAGAGTCTGATCTGTGACCTTTGTGGGGTGTATAAGAGTACAGTGTCCTGAAATATTTGGAACTAAAATATGAAATGAAATTATAGAACCCGGAGTTGTGGTATTAAACCAAGGGTACAATGGTCATTAAGCAAATGGATATGAAAATTAGAAACAAATTAGAGATGGGCCATAGTACAAAATTAAATAGATGAGTGCTATTTGCAATTAATGGAAAGTTAATATAACAAAATGGAGAAATAAAAACCAAAATGTCATTTTGTCTCATACTTTGGCTAGGGTTCACGATTTGGTGAGGAAAGAAGAGAGCCAAGAGGAGGAAAGAGGAAGAAGGAGGGAGGAAGAGCAGATCAAAGGTATGTGTTTGATGTGTATGCCTTAGTGTATTTTGGATTCTTAGGGCTTTGATATGGAGATTAGTTCTCCTTTGATCTAGGTTTTATGCAAAGAGCACATGAAGCCATTGAATGGTTGGGGTTATGTGAGTAAAACCCCAATTGATGTAAAAGAAACTTGGAATCATCAAATTACATGATGTTTAAAAGAGATTGAATTATTAGGTAGTGTTCTTGGATTTTCACCTAAGGTTTGGGTTTTTTGAGTTTCCAAAACACCAATTCCACATGTTATGGAGTTGTTTTTAGATAAATTCGAGTTGGTTTGAGGTATTATGAATTATAGAAGTTATATGGAGTGAATTGGCATCAAAGTGGGAGAAATAATAGCAAAATCTATGGGCATTTGGTGTCTTTCTCACCAGAACAAGTGAGTTCTACCGGTAGAAGTTTATACAGTCGTTTGGCCCCGAGTTACAGAGTAGAAGTTAAGTTGTACCGGTAGAACATGTATTCTAGTTTTCCTATTTCGACCAGTTTTCGTATTTTGGCCACTGCTTCCTCATTTCTTATCCGATTTGAGTGATTCAAGTGACTACAAATAAAATAGACTTCAGGAGAACAAAACTTAAGAAGTAGGTATTTCAAATTCTTCTCTAAGTGGCCCAAAAATTCACTCAAAGTAGGAGGCCGTATGCAAGAAAAATTCCTGCATCAACTTGGGACATAGGTAGTCGGGTTGTTTCGGACGTAACTACGAGGTTCGGTGCTCCAGGTCGGTGATTCCAGTTGGAATAGAACCCTTAGCACCTTAGCTTTAAAATAGTATGAAGAGTGTGACTAAGTCTAGGAAGTATGTTAAGTTATGCGATTAATTTGTCGTCGTATTCGTTGGAGTGTAGGTTAAAAGTAAAGGCGGGATAAGTGTGTGGAGCTGTGTGCTCAAGTTAAAGCAAACAAAAGAGGTGAGTGTTCTAAACTCTGTTTTCCAAATACTAGTGTATTATTATTATTGTGTACAAATTGGCACACACTGGTATTTTATGGTTTTAGATAAACCATTTTCAAGAAAGCAATGATAGAGATAAAAGCAAACCCAAATGGTTTTAGGTTAAACCATTTATGAAAAGAAAACAAGCATTAGTTTTTAAATTGTAAAACCATAATTAAGCAAGCAAGCTTAACATTAAGTAAATGGTTTTTGAAAAGTTAAACCATTTTGAAGCAAGCAAGCAACAACTAAGCAAATGGTTTTGGGTAAGCCATTTTCAAGCAAACAAGCAAATGGTTTCAAAGTGTAAAAACCATTTTACAAGAACTTAAGTAATGATGAAGGTTGTGAAAACAAGACCTTCCTAGTTTTTAATGACAAGCCCGGTCGGAGGTATCAGATACGTGCGGTGGTATTGGGATTTCATACATGCATTGTAGTTTTACTGTTCGGCAAAGCTTAGGACCTTACACCATGCCATTTAAAGGCCAGCAGCACGTCTGGGGTATATATGGTTATGAGCTCTAACTAAGTATGAGTGATAGCGACACAGAGGTCAATTTCCACCATATTCACGGAAAATGAGAAAAGGTGGCCTTGGGACAAAAGGTCCTTCAAGCACGGTTGAGCATAGGATCCGTCTTCACTAGGGCATGATAAACGAAATAGCATCCATTGGTTGATGTTTTATAAGCATGATCTGCATTTTGAAAAATCAACCATTGGTTCCGATCGCACGAGCTTCGGGAGAGTTTTAAAGCAAGCGATTTGAGCGACTCAGTTTAGATTTCAAAAGCGATCGGTTGAGCAACTCCGTAGGTTTATTTTCAAAGCATGGTTGAGCTCAGCTCCCGTTTTTATGAAAAGTTTGAGAGACTTTTTTAAGCGAAAGTTTGTGAAAGGTTTTAGAACTTTTCAAGCATGATAAAACAAGCAAGCAAGAAAGAAAATTTGAAGTTTTATAAACTACAAGCAATAGAAAGAAAGTTTTAGAAACTTTTAAAGCTAATGACAAACACGGAAAATATTCGTAAAGAGAGTTTTATGTTTGAAATGTTTTTCAGGAAAAGAAAAACTAAGTTTATAAAAGCGTACACTCAGCAGGCTCGTTTGAAGCTCATTACTTTAATATTTTAAAACTATTTTCAGTCTGAGTCACCTTGAGTATTTGAAGCTATGATAGGTTATGCGACATCGATTATAAGTCTTTGTGTATTAGTACTATTTTGTAAGAACATACTTTGAATATGTATAATGGGTCATATGTATGTACACATGGTTTAGTGTGATGGGAATGTATGATGGTATCTTTGGTTGCCATATTTTGGATGTAAATGTAAATTGGATGTATCTGAGTTGGAATTTAGACTATGCGGTAGTCATCTTCTTGAAGTTTTTTCATTTGCTAAGATTTTACCAAATCTAAGTTATAAATAAAAGAATTTTTATAGGAGGTTTAAGCAGCGATACGACACGCTTCACGGGGATTTCTAGTCGTTAAATTAGCAGTGGGGATTTCTTTGGGTGTGCAGGCACGCCGTCATATTTGGAGGGGGTGGGGGTGTGTCGAGTGTTATGAGCATAAGTATTGGCAACCATGCATGTTCAACCCTTAAAGTGCATTACATATCAAGTAATTGAGAGTATTAAATAGTTGATATTTTGGAAATTCTGACACTATGGGTGGGGATGTAGAGGTGATATAGGGAGTTATTCCGAGTGGTTTTCCGGCGTCTTGTAGTACATGTGAGAGATGAGCACGTGGTTGGTTCCACTACGCCTCTATGAATCGGCCTCCAGCGGTGGGTCGGTGGACCATGCGGGCCACGGAGGGCTCGAGTGCGAGTTATTTACGGAGCGGGTGTACCAGTTGCTCGGATAGTGTGATAGCGACCCCATCGGTCATGACCTCCACCATGACCCTAGAGGTTACGGAAGAACACAGGTCGATAGAGTACAAAAGCGGGCGCCAAGCCATGACGACGGTGGTGATCGGAAAGCGGCACGGTTATGGCTAGGCCAGGAATCAATAAGGTTCTGAGTTATAGAGCACGGATGAGCAAAGAGTCTTGTTTTCCGAGTTTTCCTAATGGAAGACGGGGCTAAGGATTGGTGATGGGGATGCTTGAGAGAGGAGGCATCCTGATGGCATATCATGGGACCAATTTCGGCAAGAATTCATTGACAGATTCTTTCCTCAGAGTCATAAGGATTTAAAAATTGAGGAGTTCTTCAAATTAGAACAAAAGAACATGTCGATTAATAGGAATATAAGAAAGTTCTCGGAATTAGTTAGATTGGTTCCACATATTCAAAGCGGATTAAGTGCAAAGTGCAAAAAGGTTTTATCGGGGCTTCTGACCACAGATCGAGTGCATTTGCTCGATTGGTTCCTCGGAGTCAGTTTGGGGACTTAGTAGAGCGGCTCACGAGATTTAAGCAGACGGGGTTATAAATGAGAGTGCGGTCGAGGAAGCTATCTCTAGTCGGTCGGTGAGGCCCCGATTGCTGCGATGACACGGTATTATCACGTATGTCATATAGCTAATCGGAAAGCGACACCGCGCTGTGGATGTGGGAGATTCGAGTCGGTGTTTCCCTTATGGCGGGAAGGCCGTTTCATTCAGGGAGTGCCCTCGGTGATTGGTGCGGAGGCATTGGTGCTTGATCTAGCTACTCGGTACGAGATGAGCACACAAAGTCGGCGGGAGGTTTCCCCAAATAGAGGGGCGGCACGACGCGGGCGGTGGCAGTGGTAGAGTGAGCGGTGCCACTAGGGATCTGAGATAGAGCCAGCACTCGAGGGCGGAGTATATCGCGTGACTCGTGAGATCACGGATCGCGACTCAGGATGTAGTCCGCCCAGTATTATTTCTATCATGATCATGATGCATATACCTTAGTAGATCCGGGAGCTCACATGTTCATTTGCGTCGAGCCATTCTTAGATCGTTTCGGATAGAGACCCTGACCATTAGAGGGTCGTATGAGTTTCCCTTCCGGTGATCCCGGGTTATTCTCGAGGGCAGTAGTCGAGATAGTAAATTTTGATTGAGGACGGGAGTTCCAATGGATCTGTGGCCTTAGATATGAGGATTTTGATGTGGTTCTCGTCCATGGATTGCTATCTCGCCATAGAAGAGCCACATTAGATTATAAAAGGAAGTAAAATTCTTAAGCGAGAAGTGGAGGAGTTAAGTTCGGGAATATGTAGAGAGTTATCTTCTGTATGATCTCGCCATGTGACACGAGAATGTTGCGTAAAGGATGTCGGGGTTATCCCAGCTTATGGTGGGGAAGAGGGAGGGAGGGGACTACATTGGATGAGATTCAGATCTTAGAGAGTTCCCGAATGTATTCCCGGATGATGTGCGGGATTACCTCCGAGAAGAAGTGGGATCAACATTGGTTGACCCCGGGGTTGGAGCTGTTTCCATTCCTCCTTATAGGATGGCTCCTATGAGTGAGGAGCTTAAGGCTCAGTTAGAAGAATTGTTGGAGTAAAGGGATTCATCCGTAGGAGCATATCCCGTGGGAGCTCCGGTTCTCTTCATGAAAAGAAAGATGGGGTTGCGGTTGTGTATGCAGGCGAGCGGAGGTACCCTCCGCGATCGTTATCCACTCTCCCTGTCGATGGGTTGATCGACTCGAGGATCGAGTATACTTGAGATGGAGCTTGAGGTCGAGGGTATCATGAGGGTGCGGGAGAGTGATGTACTGGGTGTCGGGACACCTTCTGAGCATTAGGAGTTTTTGGTAATGGCATTTGGTTTGACTAATGCTCTAGCAGCGTTTATGGATTTGATGAAGCGAATTATTCGGTAGTATTTGGATAAGGTTCGTCATGAGTCTTTATTGATGATATCTAGTGTATTGAGACAGTTGGAACGATGAAGCACACGAGAGGATTGTATTTCGCGGACCCTAAGGGAGGCGACAATTGTATGCCGAGTTAGGCGAAGTGTCAGTTTGGCGATGGGGGTGGCATTCTGGTCGTATGATTTCGATTGATTGAAGTGTGGATCCCAGGAAAATAGAAACTGATGGTAAATTAGAGCCACGAAAGTATAATGAAATTGAGAAGCTTCCTTGGTTTGCGAGGGTATTACGGGAAGTTTGTTGAGGGTTCTCAGGGCCATGACCCATGACCAAGGCAGCGAGGAAAGATGTCAGTATGATTGGGTGGATGCTGCCGGCGAGTTTCGAGGAGTTTAGGGTAGATTGACTTGACTCAGGTTCAGCTTTGCCCATGGGAGAGATGGGTTTGTGGTTTATAGTGATGCTTCAGGCAAGGCCTTGGATTTGTGTTTTGATCTGAGAATGATAAATTGATTACGCCCTGCCTCTAGGCGGTGAAGAAGCGTAGGAGAATACCACACACCTGACTTAGAGCTTGCGGTCGTGTTTGCCTAAAAATATGGAACGTACTTATATGGTGTTCCTTGTAGGATGCTACGGATCATAAAAGTCTTCAATATATTTTCACGAAAGAGGATCGCTGAGGCAAAAGATGGCTTGAGTTGATTAAGGACTAATTTGTACTCACGAAAGGTACAGGAAAGGCCCAATGTCGTGAGATGCCTTGAGTAAAGCGACGGAGAGTTCTTTGTCTCATATGAGATCGGGTTATCTTCCTGTTGGTGGATCTAAGAGATTCGGGGTGATATTGGAAATTTGAGGATTCGAGAGGGCCTTGTTAGCCACATTTCATGTTAGACCTCTCTTAGTGGATCGGATTCTAGCGCGGCGGTCGCGGGATCCCACGGATGATTAAGCAAGGAAGAGATAGAAAAAGGAAAGCGAGTTTCAAATTAGAGATGATGGCATGATAGTGAAAGGACAGAGAATGTGCGTGCCAGAGTATGGCGAAATGAAGAGAAGTTATGGAAGAAGCACGTTCATCTGCGTATCTTTATGCATCCGGAGTAGATACGAATGTCTGGGACTTTGAAAGAACATTCTTGGTGAATGGGATGAAGAAAGAGATAGCGAGGATTTAGTTTCTAGGTGCCTAACTTTGTCGAGGTGAAGGCGAGCATCAGAGGCCGTGGGAGATACGATTCTCTATCCTAGTGTGGAAATGGGGAAAGATTCTTATGGATTTTGTTACGGGTCTTCCACGTACTCGGAGAAGCTGACATGATCGTGTGGGTGATAGTTGATCGATTGACGAAGTCTGCTCATTTTCTGCCAGTCAATGTTGAAGATTCTTTAGAAAAGTTGGCCAAGTTGTATGTAGTGAAATAATTAGCAAGAGACTTCGCGGAATTTCCGGTTTCGATAGTTTGATTGAGACGGGTTCCCATCAGTTTTAGTAGCTGAATGCAAGCTGACTTTAGGTACTACGCCTCGTTTTATACGGCGTTCATCCTCGGGCAGACGGTCGGAGAGGACTATTCGGGGCGTTAGAGGATATGCTAAACTTGTGTGATGGAATTCAAAGGAAGTTGGGACACTCACTTGGCATTAATGGGTTGCTACCATGATAGCTATCAATCCAGGTATAGATGTAGGCTCCATTTGGGCGTTGTATAGCGGGGAAATGTAGGACTCAGTGTCTTGGGGATGAGGTTGGTGAGAGAGAGAGAAGACTAGTAGGCCACAGAACTGATACGAGATCACTTGAAGAAGAGTAGAAAGTTATTGCGATAACTTAAAAATGTGAGAGATAGACGAAAAGCTATCACGGACAAGTATTAAGACTACGGTTGAAATAGATGATAAAGTCTTTTGAAGATTTCACCTTGAAACGTGTAGAGATTCTGGGAAAGCGAAACAGCTTAGTCAGAGATATAATGGACACTTGAGATCGTGAGCGAAGTGGGGCGGTAACCACAGTTGAAGTTACCCCGGAGTTGTCAAGGATTCATGATCACAATTCCATGTATCGATGTTGAGAAATATATCCGAGCAGTCACATGTATTGAGAGGCAACCCGTGCGGTTAAAGGAGAATTTGACTTATGAGGAGACACAGGTACAAATTGTAGATCCTGAGGAACAAGTGTTGAAAGCAGAAATCCATTAGTTAAAGTCTTATGGAAGAGATCATGAGAGGGAGCGGCTACTTGGGGCGGAGGCCCGGATCGCCATCGGTGCCCTCACTTGGTCTCGGTGAGGTATGTTCCTTCCTTTTGTTTGGGTTTAGTTTTCATTTAGGAATGAAATGTTCCCTAAGGAGCGAGGATTTTTGCCTGCCAGATCCAGGGTGGAGTGTGACTTTGTGGGGGTGTATAAGGTACCAAGTGTCCTGTGAAATATTTGGAGACTAAAGTGACCAGAAATTATAGAACCGGGTGTGGTGATAAACCAAGGGTACAATGGTCATTAAGCAAATGGATGAAAATTAGAAACAAATTAGAGATGGAGCCATGATACAAAATTAAATAGATGAGTGCTATTTGCAATTAATGGAAAGTTAATATAACAAAAAGGAGAAATAAAAACCAAAATGTCATTTTGTCTCATACTTTGGCTAGGGTTCACGATTTGTTGAGGAAAGAAGAGAGCCAAGAGGAGGAAGAGAGAGGAAGAAGGAGGAGGAGAAGAGCAAGATCAAGGTATGTGTTTGATGTGTTTGCCTTAGTGTATTTTGGATTCTTAGGGCTTTGATATGGAGATTAGTTCTCCTTTTGATCTGTGCAAAGAGCACATGAAGCCTTTGAATGGTTGGGGTTATGTGAGTAAAACCCCAATTGATGTAAAAGAAACTTGGAATCATCAAATTACATGATGTTTAAAAGAGGTGGTGGACCATGGAGTAGTGTTCTTGGATTTTCACCTAAGGTTTTGGGTTTTGAGTTTCCAAAACGCAATTCACATGTTGTGGAGTTGTTTTTAGATAAATTCCAAGTTGGTTTTGAGTGTTATAGATTATAGAGACATATGGGTAGATTGGCATCACAAGTGGAGAAATAGCAAAATCTGGGCGGCACAGTTGTCTTCCTCACGGGTCCAAATGGAAGTTCTACCGGTAGAAGTTGCGCTGGTCATTTTGGCGAGTTCTGCAGTGGGTTAAGTTGTACCGGTAGAACGTATTCTGATTTTTCCTGTTCGACCGGTTTTGTGGTTAGCCATGGCTTCCTCATTTCTTATCCGTTTGAGTGATTCAAGTGGCTACGTAAAATAGACTTCAAGGCAAACTTAAATGCGTTATTGTGCAAAATTCTCTGATTCTAAGTGGCCCAAAAGTCACTCAAAGTGGGTAGTATGCGAAAAAGATTCCTGCATCAGCTTGGGACATAGGGGAGTAGTGCGTTGTTTAGGACGTAACTCGAGTTTGATGTCCCAGATTAAGCGTTGATTCAAGTTGAATATAACCCTTATCACCTTAGCTTTAAAATAGTATGAAGAGTGTGACTAAGTCTAGGAAGTATGTTAAGTTATCTGAATTAATTTGTAAGTCGTATTCGTTGGGTGTAGGTTAAAAGTAAGGCGGGATAAGTGTGGAGCGTGGCTCAAGTTAAGCAAGCAAGAGAGGTGGAGTGTTCTAAACTCATTTTCCAAATACTAGTGTATTATTATTATTATTACAAATTGCTTTACACTGGTATGTTTTATGGTTTTGAATGCAAACCATTTCAAGAAGCAAGCAATGAGATAAAAGCAAGAAAATAGTTTTGGAGTTCAATATTTTAATAACGATAGTTTTAAATTGTAAAACCATATTAAGCAACAAGCAAGTAAGTAAATGGTTTTGAAAAGTTAAACCATTTTGAAGCAAGCAACTAAGCAAATGGTTTTGAATAATTAAACCATTTTCAAGCAACGAAGCAAGCAAATGGTTTCAAAGTGCAAAACCATTTTACAAAATGGCTTAAGCAATGAAAGGTTGTGAAAACAAGGCGCCTGTACCGCAAGCAAATGGTCGGAGGTATCGTGCGTGCCGCGATTGGTGTTGGTTCATACATGCATTGTAGTTTTGCACGGTGTCGGCAAACTACGGGACATATGCGTTTAAGGGGAGGCCCGAGTAGCGTCTGTGGGGTATATAGCGTTATGAGCTCTAGCCCAAGTATGGTGATGATGGCGACACGGGTCAATTCCACCATATTCTTAGGAAATGAAAAAGGTGCGGGACAAGGTCCTTCCAGAGCACGGTTGAGCATAGGTTCCGTGTTCACTAGGGCGTGATGCGAAAATGCTGGCCTCCATTTGGTTGATGTTTTATAAACATGATCTGTTTGTTTTGAAAAAATCAACCATTTGGTTCCCGGTGTAAGGCTTAGGAGTTTAAAGCGGTTGAGCGAGCTCCGTTTAGATTTCAAAGCAATCGGTTGAGAGCCAAGCTCGAGTGGGTTTTATTTTCAAACATGTGTGGTTGAGCTCAGCTCATTTTTATGAAAAAGTTTGAGGAACTTTTAAAGCGAAAGGTTTGTGGTTTTAGAACTTTTCAAGCATGATAAAGCAATGACAGAAAAATTTGAGAAGTTTTATAAACTTCTAAGCAAGCAAGAAAGAAAAGTTTTAGAAACTTTTAAAAGCCCAGCAGAAAGCAGAAAGCTTACGGAAAATATTAAGTAAGAGAGTTTTACATGTTTAAATCTTTCAGGAAAGAAAAACCGTTTATAAACATACACTCCAACTGGCTCGTTTAGCTCATTACTTTGTATTTTAAAACTATTTTCGGTACAGATGCATAAGTATTTGGAGCACAATATTAAGTTTAATCACGTTTATCGAGTATAAGTCTTTGTGTATTAATTATATTTGTAGAACATACTTTGAATATGTATAATGGGTCATATGTATGTACATAGTTTAGTGTGATGAGATGTGATGGTATCTTTGGTTGCCATATTTTGGATATGAGTGTAAATTGGATTTGCTACGAGGTTGGAGTGGAGCTATGTGCGGTTTGTCATCTTTGGGATTTTTCATTTGCTAGATTTTGCAAATCACAGATTATAAATAAAGAAAATTTTTATAGGAGGTTTAGCGGCAAATACGGCCGCTTCACGGGGATTTCTAGTCGTTGGGAGCAGTTTGGGGATTTCGTGGAGTGGCGGCTGCCTTTACCCGGTGGGGGTGGGGTGTGTCGGGATATAGTAGTTTAATTACGGGGTTTCACCTCGGTGGAGGGAGACAATCTCAATCTTTTTAGCTAAGGTCTAATCAGGAGAGAGGGAATTCTTATCTAATTGATGGCCGAGGTACCACTTAAATTGGAGAGGGCTTGCATTACCCTGTCTAAGGGAGCAAGAAATTTATAGTTCTAAGAGATGGCTATGAAGTACTAAGAAGGAAAATAGTCAAAAATTAAGGATCAAAGTTCTAGTAGATCTTGAGACCCATTGTCTAGAGATAGGAGTGGTAGTTGGAGAGTGAAATGTGTAGTGTTAGAAGAAATTCCAATACTACACTAACTCTCTTAAACAATTCAACACTTTATATTTTCTTAGAAACTTGAAAGCGATGGTCTGCTCAGGTTCATTCAGTGATCTTCGGCTGAGTCTAATAAACTCTCTAATCATATGTACTTTAAAATTTCTTTATCTCTTTTTTCAATTAATTTTAGAAAGATAAATATCTTTTGAAATTTTTTTGGTTCAAATAGTGATAATCTTGAGTAGTAAGGGTAGTTAATCTTTAGATTTTCAATTCAATCCTCATGGGAATGATATTCAAACTTATTTTGTCCACTTTATTACTTGTGTGACACTGTGCACTTTACGATAATTTAGACCAAAACTAATTTTAATTGTAAATAATTACTTACATAACTGAAAATAGATTTTATATATTGAGTCAATAAGTTGTTTTTGGTGCCGTTATCGGGGACTGAATAGTCTTTAGTGGTAGTGCTAATTACTTGGTCAAATATGGTCTCAAACAAAGTTTTTTGCTTTAACTACTTTACCTAGGATTGAATAGTCCTTTGTGGCAATACTAGAAGTTTGGCATACACACACACTTAGTCAACATTATGGTCTAACAAGTTTTTGGCACTGTTGTTGGTGACTGAATAGTCTTTGGTGGTAGTGCTAATTACTTGGTCAAATATGGTATCAAACAAGTTTTTGGCGCCACTGCCTGGGAATGAATAGTCTTTGGTGGTAGTGCTAGAAGTTTGGCACACACACACACTCAGTCAACATTCTGGTCTAACAGAAATCAAGGGCATTTTGGAAAGGACAATGAATTCATCGAGGAAGGATTGAATTAGGCTGGATGATACCTTATGGGCGATATAGGACCACACTGAAAACTTCTTTATTAGCGTGTCCCCTTTTACACCTTAAACTATGGAAGATCTTGACATTGCGGTGGAGTTAGAACATGCGTGCCATGTGGGGAAATAAAGCTCGACTTCAATCCCAAAGAAGGAAGTGCAAAAAGAAGTCTTCAATTAAATGAACTTGAGGAATTGCGAAATGACTCTTATGAGAATGCCAAGATCTATAAGGAGCAAGCAAAAAAATGACATGACAAAAATGTGTTGAGAAAAGAGTTCAAAGAGGGTGATAAGGTCCTGATCTTCAATTCCAAACTAAAGATATTTCCAAGAAAGCTAATATCATGATGGTCCGGGCCTGTCACAGTTACTTCAGTTACCCCCTATGGTGAAATAGGAGTCAAATCAAAAGACGGGCTAAAATTTAAAGTAAATTTGCTTTACCGTTTAATCTTCATCGTTCTTTGAGTACCAGTGACGCGACATATCTTCGTCAAGCTATCGATACTAAATATAGAGCTTCTTGGGAGGCAACCTAAGTTTTGTAAGAATCCCTTTTGTCCATTTATTTTTCTTTTTTTTTTCCTTTTATTTATTTATTTTAGTTTCATTTTGCTAATTTTGGGGATTCATGTTTTGCTTTATTTTATTATTTTATTTATTTTGTTTTATTTGATGTGTTTATTAAGTGTTTCAGGTTAACTCAAGAAGACAAGTTAGGGTTTACTTATTTGAAACCGAGTAGACAAGTTGGGGTTTACTTATTTGGAACCGAGTTTTTGGGGTAGAATAAAAAAAATATATGACATTTTTCAAAAGGAGAGAGAACCATTGTAGCTTCCATTGCACTACCAATACTTTTACTTTTAAGATATATGCAAACACCAATACAAATACAAATACGCTTTCAATACCGTAGCTCTATGCTACTTGTGCTCTAATACCAAAATAATATGGAACACCCTTTTCTTTTGTTTTTTTATAGCAATTTAATTGTAGCTCTGATACCAAAATAATATGTAAAGTCCAACGCTACCTTTACGAATACAAATACGTTTTTTTGTATACTGTAGAATATATAATAATATGCATCAAAACATTTGCGGTGGTAGGCCCATCATTTTGGGATAAATTCAACATTTGTACAATATGGCATTATATGCCCCTTTCAATTAGATCATTTACAAAATATATTAGAGTTTTCAATATCAAAACATTTACAAAATAAAATCATAGTTTTTACAAAATGATCCATTTCATGAATTACGTAGTCGGACCTTTGCTTGACATCGAAGCTTTGACGTTGACTCTAAATCTCCGTGGTCTTTGTCCTCGTGCTGATCCTTTCGATCGATGGGTACTAAAACACTCAGTATACTGCCCTTTATCTTAGGTTTTAAGCGTTATTTTACGTTCAAATATGTATTTTTATAGCTCGATACTTGAGCATGGCAAGTTCTGTGAATGCAGGTGCAAATGAGGTGAAAAGAGCAAACTTTGGAAGCAAATTGGAGCAGTGGAAAGCAATGCATGAAAGTGGCTGGAGCGTCGCGACGTTCCAATGTGGCGACGTCCCACGTCGTGGCGTCGGCGTCATGACGTTAGATTGACCGATTGAAAAAGTCAACAGCGACCAACCGTGGCGTCTCAGCGTCGTGACTTCTCACGCAATCATGGCGTCTCAGCGTCGCTGACGTTACGTGTCGCGACGTCGGTAGCGGTCGCGCCCTCCATCATTGTTAAAGCACCAGGGTTGAGTCGGGTATCGAGGACATACGGACTAGGGCACGGAAATCTAGACGCGGCGACATGATCTCGAAGAGAACGTGATTTGTAATGTTCCCATTTTAGATAATAGAATGATGTTTTAAATATTTAATACTCGATAATTTCGTATTCGATGTCTTTTTAGATCTATCTCTGGGTGTTGTTGAACCACATCACATGTTCATGGATTGAATCATTAATTTATATTATTCATTGGTTTATAAATTGTTTATCTGCTTTATATCTATAATTCAATTATATGGTGATGTCTGGCCCGACATTAGCGCAACCATCTTGAATCAGGATTGAGAGATGAGGATATCAGGAGAGATCTGAGTAAATGACCTTTAGTTGATTCGGTAAATAGAGATATTAGATCCTGAAGGTGGCGCGAAGTTGTTTTCTTAAGCATTCGGAAATGCGAGTTGGGATAGAGACCTTACTCAACTCTATTCACGAAGATAGGCGGATATACCTCGAGAGAGGATATCTCGTAGAGTAAGATCACCTCGCCATCAACAATTATAAATACATTGAATAATAGCATCTTTAAGTAATAATCCACAACCGAAAGTAGCGGGGGAGACATAACCGTAGTCTTATTGGTAATTCATTAGAACCAATGGCTTAGTTGAAATTTACACACTCTGATTTCTTTCTTACAATACGTTTATTCGGATATTATCTAAAAATAAAACATTTGTATTCAACACACCTATCCCAGTGGATCGATATAGTACCATTGGTACACTACTATTACTTGGGCGACGCGTGCACTTGCGCTACATAGGCGTACATTTATATACACACCACGCTATGCCTATCAAGTTTTGGCGTTCTTGAAGTGAATGATTTAGATTGATATAGAGAATAAAGCAATTGAATATTACTACGAAATTTTGTTTATTTGTTTTTACAAGTCTTTGGTAATTTGGTATTGTTGGTTCGTGTGTGATTGCGGTTAGATTCCCCATTAAGTATATGCGGCTGTCGAGATCAAGTTGACTGACATACATTTTGATCCCGAGCAGAAGAACTTTACGAATCTGTAGGAAACGAGAAAAGCGAAAAAGATTAGAAATCTAGCAATGATGGAAAACCTTGAAGAGCAGAATGTGACATTGAGCGGGAATAGTTACGAGTAGGAAATGGGAATAACGCGCGGGCTTCGCGCACCCGGGCCGTTTGCCTCTGACGGATGATCCATTCATGTTACTAGAGGAGTTTTACGCCCATTTACGATTCTTTTAAACGACTATCGACGACCACCCATTAGGCCGAACAACGAGGCGGAAATTGATAACGTGAGATCTTTGCGAATATCTTTGTTGTTTCATGGACTACCCCTTGAAGGCCTTGAATATGCATTTGACTGACTTCCTTGAAGTTTGCGTCTGATCGAAGTACAATGGGGTTCTTGGAAGAAACTTTCAGGTTGAGATTATTCCCATCTCACTAGGTGATAGAGCTGACATTGGCTAACAAGTCAACCAACTGGATTCCATTACTTCATGGAACGATTTGAGTGCGAAATTTCGAAGGCTAAGTTTTTGCCGCAGCCGAAAATTGCACAGCTTGTGCCGAAAAAGAGATCAATACGTTTGAACCGATTAGGGGAGAACTTGGCAAAGGCATGGGACCGATTTCACGCGAACTCACGAGAAAGTGCTCGCATCACCGGACTAACGGATGGATCAGAGTCCATACTTTCTATAATGGGCTAGGAACGCGTGACTAGAGCGATGATTGATGCCTCGGTACGGAGGGCGCGATTAGTACCCAAAAGTGCTATTTTGAGCCATATCGAATGGTTTGAGTGCTTTTTGCGCCTTAATCATGCACCCGATTATACCAATTGAAGTGTTCGGTGTTCTTAGTATCACTTATGTCGTTTTAGAGGTTATTTTTGGTTGTTTTGCGGGTTTTGCGTACTTTGAGGTTGTCTCCGAGACATATACTAAACCATGAAGATTGAACCCATTCCTTCGGCCATCGAACATGCGAAAATCAAAGAAGGAATGAGGCAAAGTGATAAAGTTGGTGCGATAGGCCATGCCGTGGAGAAAAGCGATTCCGGGGAATTTCGCTATGATTGCGAAAATTTGTTGGGATTACGAAAATTCGCAATCCTAGCGAAATTGTGATTCACTAGACCCTGAAATTTCGCTAACCTTTGTTCCTATTGAAAAAATGCGGTTTAAGCTATCACTACTAAAAATTTTAAATTAAAAATGCGAGAATTTCGCCTAACTAAGCGAGTGCCGATTACAGCAAATTCTACGATTTATTATCTCTGTACAATTTCGCTGCCTAGTATTTTTAAGCTAACTAAGCGAAAACCCACCGACTACTAATTAGCTGTCCTAGCTAAATTTAATACGCCTTGTCATCCTTTTGTAATTAATGCAAGCAGAGCTTCATTTTGGTGTAATATTACTTCCTTGTCCTATTTTAGCCAAAATGTTAGGCTTTATTGTAGTTTCATAATGGGTGGCCTATAAACCCCCTTAGTTTTTGTAACCTAAAGGAAGCTAGCGGGGAGACAATCTTTTTAGCACAATTTTCACTTTATGTAAATATCTTATGACTTTCACTTAGGGTTTGGTTTTCTCTCTTCTCTCTCCCTCTTTCTTATTTCTAGGCTGCCAAACTGACCCTCTTGAGGATGACAACTCAGGAGTGCTTGGCCTAAGCCTCTTTTCTTTGAAGGAAGGTAGGCTAACGGATTTGTGGGGCTTGAGTTGCGGGTTGTCCTCATGTATTTTGAAATCTGCAGTGCGCCCCATGGATCCAAATAAGCCTTACATTTTTACCGCTTGTCCCGGAATCGTTCCTGGGGATGAAAAACCATCCACAGTGTTAAACCCTAAGACCGCTATCTTGCGGTAGCTTGACTACGTGATGCTGGGATGAACAGGAATATAAATTTTGTTGATTCCATTTCGGCCACGTGGCGCGAATCGATTGGCGTAGATTCTTGAAGTGGATGGTGCGAACTCGTTTGATGAGTTGAGTGTGCCTTGATCAACATCACAGAAGTGAAGGTGGCTGCACGCTCTCTTTTTGCGCTTAGTTGCGATAGCGCAAGTTTTCATCACTTCTCATTAACTTCACTTTGTTTTGTTTATCCTCCTGATCGAGTTTTATTTTAGTTAACCACAGCCTTTGCAAGTTGAACTGTCTTTGTTTGTTGTGTCTTGGATTTATTATGCAGTTTGTATGTCTTGAGACGGAATAGCAGTGGAGTAAAGATCGAGTACACCGGTCAGTACACAAAGTGAAAACATGGATCCCTGCACGAGGCAATTAAGGGAGTCAGCCAGTACTGATAGATCAATGACTATAGATCGATGAGGACCATATTCACCCCTCCACAGAGTTAGTGCCTTCTGCATCATACACTCCTCTCTTTTGAAGATGTAGCGGTGGGGCCCTATCATTTCTGCTCCCTATATCTTGGTATGGAGAGAATGAAAATCCATACATCCATAAGGGATTTTGAGGAAGTTTTGCCTTTAAGGAAGGTAGAGTTGACATGGTTGCTTAAGTGAAAACATTTCCATTGACTACTAAGTACAAGGCCCGAGATTTGGCAACTACTGCTGAGGCACAGAACCATAAAGAGAAATTAAATTTGAGTACATAATGAGTTTTCAAAAAATTCTTGATTAACTCATGAGACCGACAGTTTGAAGAGACAAATTTACTTTTGCATTTCGAGATGGTGAGAGGTTTATCGGTGTTGGGAGAGATTTATGCGAGACCATCGATTATGCCCACACACCATGGGTTTGTCATGGATGCTGGTAAACCATTTCTATAATTGGTATGTCTCTCCTGCCATGAGGCGCTTTGGAAACCATGTGTGGGGAGACTTTCTAAGTAAGCATCCCCGTGAAGCCATGGATTTTTGGATGTAATGTTTGAAACTTCTAAGGGTTGGGATAGACAAACCACAGGAAATGGAAGCAATGAGGCCCTCGACCAACCAGGGAGAAGTTATACCTTTAACACAAGACATAGAAATGGCTAATTCAGCCTTAGCTAGGAAGGTAGAGGAGCTTGAAGGGAAAAGGCTCCGTAAGAGAGTCACGGGCGATGGCCCAGAAAATCTGCACAAGCGATCCACACGCAAATTTCAATCCTCTTGGCCATCTGATGAAACGTGTCCTATGGCCCATAATGAAGGATTTGATGTCGAATCGTAGGACAATACAAGCCACCACAACCTTGATACCCCATATGGAAATACCTACAATTCCAATTGGAGAATCACTAACCTTTTACGGAAGCCCTCCCTGCTTTTGCCTATGTATACCTCAGTGCCCAGAACCACGGTTTGGTTCCCAATATCAACCACAACCACCACCATCCTCATCTCTATGGAACAAACCATTTTAAATTTGTGTAAAGGTGGTACTTAGGCAACTTTGCAATGAGCAAAAGAATTAATGTGCACCTTTTGAAAGGATTAATCTTGTAGAAGTACAGAGCAGAGAATGGGTGAAGTGAAATGGCTTGAACGAAAATTGATAACTAGGTATTCAATCACTAAAAGTCAGCAAGTTTGCTGGAGTACAAGAAGGAAGGTTCCCTTCCCAAAGCAGTGCCAAACCAAGGGAATCCGTAGGGTAGGCTCATCCGACAATTCGGGGAATGGATGTAAATTACTTTGTAATCACCCTTAGAATTGGAAAAAGAGGTTGATCGGCCCATGCTTGAGCTGTTGGGGAAACTAGGAAAGGAGAAGAAATGGAGACCAGGCATATTCTCCCGAAGGAGACTCAATGGAAATCTGACATGCCACCTCCTTTTGAGCACTTAGAGGCAAGAAAAGGCATCTGACAAGCGGGCATTAAAGTCTAGGCGGGGTAAAGTCAACATACCTCTTTTGGACATAATCAAACAGAATTCTCTGCCTATGCAAAATTTTTGAAAGATCTTTGCACAATTAAGAAGGGATTAGGTATTGAGAAAAAGGCATTTCCTAAGCCCGAACAAGTCGGTGCCATAATCCAAAGCAAGAACCACATCTAATCTGAGGATCCGGGATCTCCCCTTGATTTTAGTAAATATTGTTGGGAATTGCATAGATAAATCATTGCTTGATTTAGGGCCGGTGTGAACCCTCTTAGTAGTGTGCGTATCACAGCGGTTAGGTTTGGTGAACTTAAACCTACCCAATATCACACTTTCATTGGGTAGATGATAGATCGGTGAAGATTCTAAGGGAATAGTTGAGGATGTCTTGGTGAGGTAGGCGGAATTCTACTACGAGTGAATTTTGTAGTGCTTGACACGAACGATTCTGAATGAGCCCAATCATGTACTATCATCCATGTGGAAGACCATTTACAGCCCTTTGCTAATGCAATTATCAATTCTTAGGAATGGAGTCATACAACTTTCACGTTTGGTAACATGACCTTGGAGTTGAACATATTTCATTTGAGCAACTGAGCACTGAGTTGGGCGAAATCAAGTGCACGATGGGTATGTTCGATTATTATTCGAGGATACGGGGAAGGCCGGAATGTCCGAGGAATTGCGGGATACATAACCAATGCGAGAAGCGGGTGTTGTGTCTTGCCATCGAGAATCCAGCTGTAGGCCAGGTGCCGATTGAATCCATCGGTGAGAAATAGAGGCAATGATGGAAATCGACACGAGATTATTTCGGACCAGCGCTGGGGTTTTTGAGGAGATCCTCCTTGACCCTCCTTGAGTAATTTTGTGATATGGGCGGTTTGGTGTTCTCAAAAACCAAATTACAGTTAACAATTTTCTTTTAGTTTTAATTAATTAGTTTCAATATTTTGGTTCTTTTAGAAGTTCTGATGTGATTTCCACTTTTTATTAATTTTGTTTATATATTATAGTACTTTATATTAAATTTTTTAATTACTGGTAAATAATAATTTATAATAATCTTTTATTTCATATATTATTATGTACCCAATTTGAAATATTTGAGGTCTGAGAGGTGATACGAGATAATCCCAAATCGTTATAATAATAGCGAAAATTGGAGGAAGAATACCCTTGGTACTTAGTTTGCCTATAAGAGGAGGGGAGGGGGTTTTTGGCTCTTCACACCTTTTGTTTTCCCCTCCCGGTATTTGTGAGCGACCAGGTCTTGATCGTGAGGAGCCATCCTACTTGGTAGCCTGGCATCCTTGCGTCTGTTCGCGTGCATGTGGCCCGTGCACATGCAGTGGGCCACACCACCGTCATTCTGTTTGTACCGGTGAGGCACGCACCACGTGATCCTACGAAGACCCTTTGCCAGATTGCTGCGCCATCTGACCGGGCCAGCAGTTGGTCAGCTGCCAAGAGCCTTCACTACAGCGTTGTATTAAAGCCCTCGTTTGTGCTCACCTTGTCTCTGGTTCGACTAGCCTTGCCTGGCGTAGTTTACCGTGCAAGGCCTTGTTTGGCTGTCACAGGCTGGTGTGAGCTATAACGGCCCGAGCCACGAGTTGTCGGTGTTCTATTTTAGAGTGATAGGTTATCGTGATAAGCCACCGAATCCGTTGTGCAGTGCCTTAGTTACATTTTCATGTTGAGCCCTCTTCCGGTGTTTTATTTTGGTTAGGTTATAGTTCGTCTTTAGGGTGGAATGCCATGTATTGTGGGTCGATTAATGATGAGGAGGCCGGCCCAGAGCTCGGAGTCCGGCTCGATACCATCAGGTCCTAGGCGGTGGCCGCGGGGTTTCGGCGATATCGAACCGCGGATGGGACCCGGGCCACGCGCATACCACGGTAGCGAGCTAAGGGCGACCCTGCAAGGCGAACTGCAGTCGAAGCAAGGTGATCGTCCTCGTCGACTCGCCATCTCCGACCACGCCGGTGCGATGTAACCTTTCAGTTGTCACACTTCGGGATCGGAGCGGAATTGTTAGTCGGGCACCCGTTCAGGTGGAATCTTGCACTACGGTCGAGGGATTTTGTAGAGTCATTACATGGCGTCAGCGAAATTTGATCGGATTCGAGGATTCTATGAGGTTGATTAGGACTATTCCCTGCCCTTCACTGACCGAGGCAAGTATTGGCCACACGGGTGAGTGCTGCGGTTGTATCGCTCGATGACATCTCGGGAGGCGGTTGGTCAGCGTGAGCCGGTTCTCTATAAATGTCGACCGGATGCCGGGCGGCCCGGATCTTTGGCTGACTTTAGGCTGCGTGCCACCGCCGGCCCCGTCTGGGGGTTCACCAGAGCTTGGGCCCACCCTCAGCGGAAGATGGTTATGCGCCGAGACATTACGGCGAGGCCCGGTACTCTTGGGCGGCTCAGCCTCGGTGCGATTGACCACCTATTGAGGACCAGCTTGTTCCCGCTGCAGCATTATGTACAGTGGAGGGGAGCCATCTTGGAGGTTCTTTCTTAGGATCTCGAAAGGGATCTTAGTTCAATCCTCTAAGGCTGGTGATGACCTCCTTGATGCATTCGGGGAGGAAGGTCCATCGGAAGGGCTGGTTCGGCCCAGGAGTCTTCAGGCGGTGATGGGACTGCTTTGCGGGTTCTTGAGCATTTAGGATTCCGGGAGGGAGCCCGGGATTGAGAGAGAGGATCCCAGATGCCTCTCTAGTCCTGTCAGACCGGTGGGCCTGACCATGCTGTATCTTTCCTCCTCAGACGAGCGAGCCATGGGAGATCTGGGATCCCAGAGTGGTAGGGACTCCACCCGGAGGCGATATGTCATGCCTACGCTTGAGATCTGGTCGGCTCGCATACATCCCCTCCATCTCCTCCTCTACATGTTTACGCCGACGCGTGATTTTACTGGTCCATCCTGCCGGCCACATCATTCGGCCGAGATCACGTTCGTACCCGACTCGAGAGAGATGGCGGGTGTGATGGATCTTGTGTTCGTTAGCGGCTACTCGAGCGACGGGATGGAGGTTGACTCGGTGTCACTCCATGCTACGGCGGATTATGACTCTTTGGGTCTTCCTCGTGTTCGGATCGGAGGGAGGAGCCTCGGCCAGTGACATCGCATCATTGGATGTGTTGTTGCCGTGGCGATCCTGAGCGCACCACCGCCTGGCCCGGTGGTGGTTGTTCTTTATGATTTTGTATGTTACCGGCATCAGCGCCTACTAAATTTTGATTAGGATTCATGTATTAGCCATAGTAGGCAGTGATATTTTTGTATGTTTAGCTTTGGTATGCATGTACTAGCCATTTTAGCTATATCAAAAGTTATTCAGTATATATATACACTTTTGCATATACTTTTGTGCCTTCATCTTATATGTCGTTTTTGTCTTCAATTGGACAATTGAATTTATGATGAACATTGAATTGCTAATTAGACGATTGAATTGCCTTTAAATGGAAATTTGAAACTCTGTTTGTCACCTTTATGTTAGAACAAATTCCATGTTTGATATAATTTTGAGTGAGTTGAGTTCGGCATGCTTGCTTGAACATTTCTCCTTAAGCTAATTCCTGCTTTGCACACGGATTGTTTCAATAAGGCATGAATTAGTTGCTTCCTTTCACTTTGCATAGCGGGGCCTTGGGCATGTTGGCAGCCTAGGATGAGTTTAATATTTACCCCTATTTGAAGATAATGTAATCTTCCAAAAGGAAAAGAAAAACCTGAAAAGAAAAAGAAAAATAAGAGAAGAAAAAGAAAAATAGTAGTGACACTTTGCCTTGAAACTGAACACGATTAGAGGTGTATGGTGAAAACCTTTGTAGATACTATTAGTGGTTGGGAGTCATCGATTTAGTGTTAGATTACATAGGTGGATAGGTAGAGTTGCCTTGATTTGTAGGTGCTTGATTTTGAAGTCATTAGAATAGGTGAAGCCTAGAGTTTGTAATTCGGTGATCCTTGCTTTTGGCTTGATGCCTGAAGCCTTAAGTGGTTGGGAGTCATCGGTGGACCCTCGTTACACGGACTTTAAGTGAGAGTCGAATTTAAACATTGCACCACAATGTAGTTGAATAAAGAAAAAAGAAGTGTAACTATCCTTATCTAGGTTGTTAATGACTTAAGGCCATGCCGTCTTGGGTTGGGAGGGACAATTTTACAATTTATTGGCTCGATCACAGTTACATAAAGAACCATTAGACTTTTGGTGGAAATTCCAGTTAAAAGAATCTTAGATTAATTTGACTGAAATTGTTGCTTGTATGGTTTGGCTCTTTCATGGCGGTTTTGAACTTGGTGTCGATTTTTCGGTTTAAAGTCTGTATATGTATATACACCTTTTGAATCATAAACTTTTGAGAATCAACGCATCCATCTCCTTTTTGTTTTTGCATTGCTGGGACTAGCAGCGATTAGGTTGGGGGTGTGATTAGTACCCGAAGTCTTGTTGCAGGTATTACATATCAAATAGGTTTTGAGTGCTTTTCTTTTTAAATCATGCCGGTCTCTGATTGAAGTGTTGGTGTTCTTAGTATCACTTATGTCTTTTAGAGGTTATTTTTGGTTGTTTGCAGGTTTTTGCGTACTTTGAGAGTTCATATCGAGACATATGCCAAACCATGAAGATTAGACATTCATCGGCCATTGAGTATACCCGAAATCAAAAGAAAGAATAGCGAAGTGATAAAAGTTAGTGCGATATTAGACTGATAGAGCCATCTGATGGAAAAGCAATTTAAAAATTTATTTATGATGATTCGCGAAAATTTATTTGGGATTAATTTCGCAATCATAGAATTGTAATCAAGCCCGAGTGTGAAACTAGACTTTAAATTCGCTAACCCCTTTGTTCTAAGCGAAAAATGCGATTTCGCTATCACCTAAAAATTTCGCTAAGCTAGCGAGCTCTCTGCTTCATGAGTACCGGTCACCTATTGATTCGTACCCGCAGTAGGGTGGCGGAATCAACAAAATTTATATTCTAAATTCCTCCCTCGCTACTTACAGTAGTCGAAACTCGCTGCCGATTATAGCGGTCTAAGTCGAACACGGGGATGGGTTTCATCACAGGAATGATTCGCATAAGTGTGAAAAGGTAAGGCTTTCTATTTGGATTTTTTGGATTTGTTTCAAAAGCGGTGTGAGTAGTTTGAAAAGAATAGCTGTAAGTAGTGATGTGTGAAAGGTAACTTTGAAGATTTAGGTCACTAACTTGATAACATAGAATGAAACCAGTGTCCTCGGGTTTTATCTCGCATTATGACAAGCAACCTAAAGTCCAAGCCATAGCAGGATCTTTGTTTAACTAGCAAACTAACCACAGAATCCTCATTTGAGTCAACACCGGATAACATGCATCTGACCCATTTAAGTTTAAAACCACAACATTGACATCTATTCCGGTGGCTCGTAAAGACCATCAAAAACCCGTTTAGTAATAAGTATACCTTTGTATCCTAAAGCATAAGTATTGGCCAAATTAATGACATTAAATGATATTCAACCTAGTTTGAGAAGATTAGGGCCATAAATACGGTGCAGCATTCAACACATGAGGACAACTGTAAGCGCGACAAAGCTACTTTACCTTCTTCAAAGAAAGAGACATGACATCTCTTGAGTTGTCATCCTCAGAGGGTGTTTGGCAGCCAGAAAATAGAAGAAAGAGAGAGAAGAGAGAAAAGCAAAACCCTAACTGAGTTGCGGAAGATATTTACATAAAATGAAAAATCAAAGATTTCCTCCAAATTTCTTGCTTTTTTATTCCTATGAGAAACCTATAGAGGGTTTATATAGGCCACCATTTATGTGGCTCTAAGTAAAGCCTAACATTTTGGCTAAAATAAGGATTAAGGAAGTAATACACCAAAATGAAGTCTCGGTTTGCATTAATTACAAAGGATGACAAGGTAGGCGATTTCGCTATACGCAATGATTTGTATGTAGCGAAAATTTATGAATGTGAGTAGAAGATAAATCGGAGAATTTGGCTGAGCCTTGTAGTAATTTAGCTAGCTAGCGAAGTTCAGCTAACAGCCAGGTACCCAGGTGATAAGCGAGCCATTACCCCATTTGGGAAGAGTGGTTAGCGAAATTTTTAGGCCCTAAGCGAGAATTTCCACGATTTCGTTGGGATTCGTACCGCAATCAATGAAATTTCGCAATCTTAGCGAAATTCACGGAGTACTCTTTGCTGTAGCCTCTTTGCTCCTATCACTTTTGACTTTTATCACTTTGCCTTCATTCTTTCTTTGATTTTGGTATGTTTGATGGAGTGAATGGGTTGATCTTCATGGTTCCAGCATATGTCTGATATTGAACTCAATCTGTAAAGGCACGCAAAACAACCAAAATAACCTCTAAAACGACATAAGTGATTTTAAGAAGACTTGAACACTTCAATTGGCATAATTGACATGATTAGTCTGGCTTACTCAAGAGCCTATACGATATAGGGCTGAAATAGCACTTTTTGGGTACTAATCCACCCCAATAGGCGTTGCTAGTCCCTTACTTGATAAAAATAATAAAGGCATGCATGCGATGATTTCCAAAAAGTTTATTATTTTTCAAAGGTGTATATCTGAATAAACCAATACCTTTAAGCGAAAATTGACACAGAGTTTGAAAGCATACCATGAAAGAATGGCTCATACAAGAACAATTTCAGGTCGATATTGGTTCCATGATTCTCAAGCTGGAATTTCCTCGAAGTCTAATGGTTCTTTGTAACCAGATCGAACCAATAAATTGTAAAATTTTCCCTCTGACCTAGCAGCATGGCTGTAAAACATTGAACAACCTGGAATAGGATAGTTAAGCTGCTTTCTTTATTCGACTAAATAGGGTGCAATGTAAATTAAAGGCTTTCACGAAGTGGGTGTAGCAGAGTCCATAGATGACTCCCAGCGATTAAGGTTTAGGGCATCAAGCCAAAGGATCAACGACCACAAACTCTGAGCTTCACCGGACTCCGAATGACTTCGAAAATCAAGCACCTACAAATCGTTAAACTCTACCTATCCTGCCCATGTAGAACATAATCGTGACTCGACCAATTAAGGCTTAGGGCGCCCGGGCTGAGAAGCTTTCGCCATATACCCCACAGACCTTGTGCTTTCGGGTTTCTAGGCAAGGCTTCCACGACTTTATTTTTCTTTTGCTACTTTTTCTTTTTCTTTTTCTTTTGCTTTTTCTTTTCTTTTCCTTTGTGACTACATTAGATGCCAAATGCGTGCTCTAAACCTATATAGGTTGCAACATTTTCAGCGGCCTTAAAAGTGAGAAGCAACTAATTTGTGACCCTAATGAAACAATGCGGGTGTGCGGAGTGTGTGAATTAGCTTAAGGAAATGTTCGAGTTAGACATCTTTGGAACTTCGTGACAAAATTAAATCGAGCATAGATTTGTTCTAACATAAGGTGACAAACAGGTTTCCAAATTTTCCATTTAAAGGCAATTCAATTATAAGTGTGAAGCAATTCAATTGTTCAATTGAAGACAAAAACAATTACATATGATGGAGGCATAAAAGTACATATGCAAAAGTGTGTATATATATCTTTGAATAGCTTTTGATATAGCCCAGAGAAAGTAAGCTGAAATACATCATACAAGCTAAACATACTAAAAATATCAACCTCACATGGCTAATACACTTGAATCCTAAACAAAATTAGTAGGAGTTGATAAAGTGGTAACTATACAAAATCATAAAGAAACCTAACCACCTCACTGCGTGGTGGTGGTAGTGCAATATTTCTTCTTCTTGGTCGACACATCAAAGATGGGATCTTTAACTGCTGTAGGCTCCTCCTCGTCGGAACAGGAGAGAAGACCCGGGTGAGGTCATAATGTCTAGTGCTTTGCATGGGTGACACGAGTCAACCTCTCTCGATCTGAGTTTGCACAGTAGGTACTAACGGCATATAGCATCCATCACACACACCGCTATCTCTCTCGGCGTGAACATACTTTTCGGAGTGAATGGTGTCTTGAATAGGATGGACCGGTGTATCTCTTCCCGACGTGATGTAGTATGTAGAGGAGATGGGGTTGTCAGCGGGCCCGGGACTCCTGTATCTCGGGCTTAGAGGGCAGGCATATCGTCTCTGTGTGGGAGTCTCGGCCACGATCAGGTGCCTCCTCCACAGTCCTGTCGGAGGTGGAAGAATACGGGTATAGTCATCGCTCGCTCAGCGAACCCGGAGGGACATCAACCCTCATCTCAATCCTCTCAGGAATCCTAAATGCTCTGGGAGCAGGGAGTAGTCTCGGCATCGACGGCGAAAGACTCTGCGCCGTGCCGAGTTCTTCAGGTGGACCTTCTCCTCGAAATGCATCAAGGAGGTCATCACCATTTCGAAGGGCGAACTGATATTCCTCTGGTCCAAATTAAAGAACCTCACGGAGATGGCTCCCCTCCGCTGCACATAATGCTGCAGCGGGAATAGACTAGTCCGGAATAAATGGTCAATCGTGACATCGGGGCGGAATTGCCTCCTGAAAATCTTGGTCTATTTGTGGTGTCTCGCGATTGATGTGAACCATCTAGTATTTGAGTCGGGTGGGCCCGATCTATAAAAAACCCCTCTGCATTGGCGTGGTATGCGCGGGCTTTAAAAGGCCTCTTGATATATCGGTAAGCTCACGAGTACTCATGACAATCATCAATAGAGAAGCGCTGAAGCTCACGCGGACCATCCATCCTCGAGGATGTCATCGGTGATAGCTATGACACCACTGGTGGGTAATATCTTGTCTCGGGGTCGTAGGAAGGCCCCGGTGGAATAGTCTCGATCAACCTCATAGAATCCACTGAACACCGGGATCATTTCAGTATTGGGGCGTCGTAGAATGACTCCTGATGAAAATCTGCTTGGTGGAGGCGGTACATTCCGGAATGGGGTTCCTACGAACAACTGACCTCCCGATGATCCTGGGCGGGTGTGTGGTGATGATGTCTTCTGCGGCCAATCATGTTGGTGATGGGTGAAGTAGGGAGGAAGATGACTTCCTTTGGGCGGAGTATGCGGGCCAGCTTGGGCAGACCCTCCCCAACTCTCCTGGGGCCTGGGTGTGGTGGGGCCTCCCATCGGAATTAATGCAGTATCTCACAGTACAGGCTCCTCAGTGCGCCTCGGGGGGCCATTGATAGTGCTAGGCAGGCCGAGGTAGGGCCTCCTTCGAGTCTATTAGATGACCCACGGTAGAAGGCGGGACCTACCTCGGCGTCTGAACCATGCGAAATCTAAATAAAACACAGAAGGGCTGGGATCGGCGATCTTGTTTGTGTGCGGTGCTCGGGCGGTGGGAATAGGCCTCTTTCGGAGTAGCAACTGAATTTACTTGAAACCGGGGCTCGCACGTGCGGCGATTAGCTCGGTAGGGCTCGGTGAGTGGCTCTGGCGTGATGGCTCTTGAGTGAAGAGTGCGGAGTGAAATTTGCCTTTCTGCTCTGGCTCGAGTGACTGGAATCTGCAGTTCTGGTACAATGGTCGGCGGGTGCTATGGAGCAACGGGGGCCGGCCCGCGATGACAGGGCTGGGTGTGATGCGCCTGCCTTGGAAGAGTCTGTGGCTGTTTGTGGAGGCTTCCGGAGTCACAGCGGTACAGGAGAAGAAACAAAAGGTGTGCAAGCCAAAGCCCTCCCTCCTCTTATGGGACTTCTAGGGTAGCCCAGAAGGTCCACTTGCAGCCTTTTCGTATTTGCGATTTGGCCACTAACTTGCCTCCCTTGAAATTCAAATTTTAACATCAAAAAAAAAAAAAAAAATTAATAGAATACTAACTAGATGAAATTAAAGGTATTAAATAAAATATATCTAAGTGAATATAAGAAACTATAATAAAATTGCAAATTGCTAAATTGGTAAACTTTATAAAAATCGAATGAGAATATTAAAAATTAATATAAATTAAGACAAAAAGCAAAAATTTATTGAGCTATGATTTGGTTTGTGAGAACACCAAATCAGCTCAATTTCAAGTCTATCAAGGAGGTCGAGGAGATGATCTTCTCAGCCCTGCCACACGTGGCACAAGGTGCTCATGAGTGTTGGGTGTCAGTGTCTGATTTGGTCCTCATGATGGATTACAGATTGGTCAGTGCCTTCACGGGTGGGTGTTGATGGCGGGACCAAAATCTCTTCTTTACCTTGGTTGACTATTCTAAAAAGCGATTCCTGGACACTTGGCTTTCACATGCGACCATTTGAAACAACTTCATCGAGAGACTGATTTTTCATTTGCTAGCGGTTTGTGTTTGTTGTTTTAAGTGGTCTGTTGACTCGATGTCATATTGCAAGGTAGGATTGCATAACCATTCGAGAAGGTGATGATTGCATTGGCTGTGGCGAAATGGTCTTCTAAGATGATTGACACATGATTGGTTCATTTGCAATTGGCTTTCTGATGTGAAGCACTAAAATCATGGGTAGTAGAATTTGTCTATTTTCCAAGACATCCTCGACTATCGCCAGGGTTTTGCTGATCTATCGACTGATGATAGTGTGATGTTGGTAGGTTTAAATTCACGAGCCTATTTGCGTACCTGAGAATCACGGCGATTAGGTTCTTGGCTCCTAAATCAAGCAATGACTTGTCTATCACGATTCCCACGATATTGGTAAGAGTGTGGAAGATCCTGGATCCTTGTATTTGGATTCTTACTTTGGATTATAAGCGCGGCATTGGTAAAAAATGCCTTTGCAATGCCAATCCACTTCTTGATTGTGCAAAGATCTTTCAAAAAATTTTCTTAGAGGACTTGTTTGATTATGTCAAAGAAGTATGTTGACCTTCGCTTGTCTTAGGACTTCAGATACACTGTATGGATACCTTCTTCTTGCTTAAAGTACCTATGGAAATGAAGTGTATGCAGTGCTTCATTGATCTCTTAGAAAATGTGTTACGGCTCAATTCTTCTAGTTCCTTGTTTCTTCAGCATGTTGGGCATGGGCTGATCAACCTATTTTTCCAGCTCCTCGGGTGATTATAGCTTTCACCTGTCCATTCTGATTGTTGGATGATCCTACCTCATGAATTCCTTCCGGGTTTAGCCTTTGTTTGGGAAGGGAACCTTCCTCTTTCTTAATACCTCCGGCAACTTATTGATCTTGGTGATTGAATACTACTAAAGTTTATCAATTTTCGGCTCGGGTGCTCTCTAGCCCATCTATTCTCTTGTTCAGTGTACTTTCTACAGTATCAATCCTTTGTGCAGTTGCACATTAATTCCTTTTTGCTCTTCCACAAAGTTGCCTACCACCTTACTCAAATTGGTAAGCTTGTTCCACGGGATGAGGTGGTGGTTGTGGATTAGTAGAACCAAAAGCGTAGTTTGGCACACCAGAAATTACATAGCGAGAGGGAGTGGGCTTCGGAAAGGACCAGGGTGATTCTCGATTGGGTGCTGGAAATTATTTCCATATGGGGCATTGGGTTGGTGGCTTGTATTGACCTACAGCATTTGCACGTTACGACATCAAATCATCCTTCATTGAAGGGACCATAGGACCTTCATTCTCTTGGATGTCTGAGGGGTTGGAAGTGGTGCGAGAGATTGGCTTATGCGGATTTTCAGTCCTTTGCACACGCAGGTAGACCTTTTCCTTGACTCCTCAGCTTTCCTAGCTAAGGTTGAGAGTCTCTAGCTTTCATTTCTATGTCCTGCGGAAGTGTATAAATCCCTCCCCTAAGCGGGTGAGGGAGCCTCATTGTTTCCCATTTCCCTAGGGTTTTGGCTCATCCTAACCTTAAGTTTCGACCATAATTTTAAAAATCATTGATCAGGATGCTTGAATTAGAAGTCTCCTCACCACGTAGTTCCAAAGGCGCCTCATGGCAAGAGACATACCACCATAGAAATGGTTTACGACATCCATGTATCGAGCCATGGTGTGGGCATGCAGCTGATGGTCTCCGTCAAATCTCTCAACTTACTTGACAAAACCTCTAACCATCTTGAGTAGCAAAGGTATAAATTTGTCTTTTGAAATTGTTGGTCTTATGAGCGGGAATTTTTTAAAAACTGCATGCCGGCTCAGCCCAATTTCTTATGGTTCACGGGCCTCGATGAGTTCAGCGAAATCTTGGCCTTGTCCTTTAAATTCGGTGGAAATGCTGACCTAATGAATCCATGTCATCATTCCTTCCTTAAGGTAGTGCATACTTCCTCGAAAATCCCTAATATGAGTGTATGGATTTTCATTTTCCATGTGATATATCTTGAGTAGAGTGCAGTGGAGCCTCAACATACTACATCTTCAGCTGGGAGGTAAAATGCGGGAGGGGCACTAGCTAGGGTGGATGTGATCTCCTGTGATTTCTATAGCGATTGGATTCATTGAATTTTGGCTGACTCTATTTGTTCCTCGGGTAGAGGATCTATTTAATTGATTGGCACTCTGTTTTTCAACATCTTGGTCAATTTATTGTCTTAGTTCTTGCAGTCTACTGAAGTGTCTCTATCCTTTGAACCTCAACACACATTTTTAATTTAGAGACAACAATGAGTATAATAGAAGCTTTGCAAAAGGTTAAGATTAGCTAAAAATACAAAACTAACGTATGATAAACAAAAGCAGTGAGATTCTGCAAAGTGATGAGAAACTTGCGATTCTTGCAATGGTTAAAAGAGTTAAAAGGTTACCTTCACTTGTGATGTGATCCACAAGTACACTTCAACAATCAGCGTGGTTTGGCTGCATCCCAGAGCAACGGCGCCATTTGATTAAATTGCCACGATGGTGTGAGCGGAATCAACAAAATTTATATTCTAAATTCCTCCCTCTTTAAACATAATTAAACTCACTACTTGATATAAGTCTGGGATTGGCGAACACGGGGATGGGTTTTCATCAGGAATGATTAACAAGTGTAGAAAGGTAGGCTTTCTATTTGGATTTTTGGATTTGTTTTCAACAGTGTGAGTAGTTTAAAACTACAGATAAGCTGTAAGACTGAAAGTGATGTGTGGCTTTATGAAGATTTGGTCTACTAACGATAACATAGACAGTAGTATATCAGGTTTTTATATCCTCGCATTATGACAAGCAACCTATAGTCGAGCCATAGCAGGATCTTTGTTTAACTAGCAAACCTAACCACAAAATCCTCCTGTTGAGTCAACACAGGTAACAGCCATCTCTGGCCATTTAGGTTTAAAACCACAACATTCAACATCATTTAGGTGGCTCGTAAAGACCATCTAAAAACCATAGTGCATCCTTGATAAGTATACCTTGTATCCTAAAGCATGTTGTGTGGCCGTGTGACATTCACAAATGATATTCAACCTAGTTTGAAGATACAGAATATAAATGTCAGTACTTGCTGGCATTGAAAGCCTTGGATATGAGTACCTTGTGACCAAGTGTACCTTCTTCTTCAAAGAAAGAGGCTTTGCGAAACTTGCATCTCTTGAGTTTGTCTCAGGGGTGTTTGGCGACCTAGAAAATAAGGAAGAAGAGAAAAGCAAAACCCTAAATGAAGGCTGCAGTATTTACATAAAATGAAAAATCGAAAGATTTCTCTCTAATTTCTTGCTTTTTGTCTATAGGGGTTTATACGAGGCCACCCATTATGTGAAACACAATAAAGCCTAACATTTTGGCTAAAATAAGAATGAGAGTAATACACGAAAATGAAATGATTTGCATTAATTACAAAAGGATAATGAGGCAGGACAATTTCGTATCTTACGATAATTTCGCTATGTGGCGAAAATTTACATGAATGTGAAAATTTCGTAGATAGCGAAAATTACCTGAATAGTAAATCAGAGAATTCGTTAGACAGCGGCAATTTCGCTAGCTAAATGAAATTTAACAACTCATGAGTATTTGCGATCGTGAAACTGCATTTTTATTAGAAGACAGTCAGTTGCGAGAATTTTTTAGGCTCACCAGGAATTTCTATTTAGCTGGATTCTCTGAAATTTTCCATTATGATTGAAATTTTTCGCGTCTAGTAAATTTTATGATCTTGTATTCCACAGTTCTTGATCTTCTTTGCATGGCTCTTTGCTCTATCACTTTTGACTTTATCGCCACGCGCCAGTTCTTTCTGCACTGATTTTACGTATGTTTGATGGGCGTGAATGGGTTTCAATCTTCATGGTTTTAGCATATGTCTCGATATTGAACTCTCAAAGTACGCAAAAACACCAAAACAACCAAAGAAACTAACCTCTAAACAACATAAGTGATACTAAAGACTTGAACACTTCAATTGGCACTGTTGACATGATTAGTGCGCAAAAGCACTCAAAACCACCTATCCAGATATAGAAAATAGCCTTTTGAATTTACTATCCACCCCAATGGCCCAAGGCGTTGCTAGTCCATACTTGTTTGAAATAATAAGAGCATGCATGCGATCAATTTTCAAAAGTTTATTATTTTCAAAAGGTATATTTACAAATAAACAATACCTTTAAGCGAAAATTGACAGAGTTTGGCAACATGCATGAAGAGCCAAACCATACAAGAACAATTTCGAGTCAATATTGGTTCCATGATTCTCTTTGGAATTTCATCAATCCCAATGGTTCTTTGCATGTAACTAGATCGAACGATAAATTGTAAAATTGTCCCTACAACTGCAACGCATGGCCTTAAGGCATTGAACAACCTAGATAGGATGGATTACGCTGCTTTCTTTATTGACTACAATGTAGGGTGCGATGCTTAAGAGTCGACTTCACCAAAGTCGCAGCAGGGTCCGCAGATGACTCCCGACGATTAAGGTTTGGGGCGACAGCAGCGGGATCTTGACCACAAACTGGGCTTCACCCCCAGGACTCGGGCTAGCCGAAAGTGGCACCTACAAATCGTTAAACTCTTTATCACCCGTGCATAGCGACCCGCCCAAATGGGCAACTTGACCCGATTAAGGCTTAGGGCATCGGACTGAGAACTTTTCGCCATATACCCCACGGGCCAGTGCTTTTGCCAAGTTTCAAAGCGAGGCTTCACGACTTTATTTTCTTTTCTTCTTTTCTTTTCTTTTTCTTTTTGCTTTTTCTTTTCTTTCCTTTGTGGAAGACTACATTGGTCTTCAAATGTGAATTAACCTAGGCTATCATGGGTTACTGACATGCCTAAGCCAGGCTATCTGAGAGTGAAAGGAAGCAACTAATTTAATGACTATTGAAGCAATCGGGTGTGCGTGTGTGAATTAGCTTAGGGAGAAGTATTCAAGTTGAGCATCTTTGGAACTTCAGGCGACCAAAGATTAAATCAAACATGAATTTGTTCTAACATAAAATTTGACAAACAGGGTTTCAAATTTTCCATTTAAAAGGCAATTCCAATTGTCGATTGAAAGCGGTGTTCGGTGGAAAGCAATTAATTGTTCGATTAGAGCTTGATCAATTGTTCGGTGAAGCAATTCAATTGTTCAGTGAAACAAAACGATTACATATGATGGCGGCACAAAAGTATATGCAAAGTGTGTATATATCTTGAATAGCTTTTTGATAGCGAAATGGCTAGTACATGCATGAAAGCTAAACATACTAAAATCACTTTTCTGTAAGCTAATACATGAATCTAAAAACAAAATTAGTAAGGAGTTGATAAATGCGGTAACTATACAAAATCATAAAAACCTTTAACCACCTCAACGCTGCATGGTGGTGGGTGAGTGCAGCTATTTGCTATTCTTCATGACTAGACGGCACATCGAATGCGGATCTTTCTTCTTGTAGGCTCCTCCCATCGATCGGAACACGGAAGACCGGGGTGAGTCATAATGTATTTCTTTGCATGGGTGACAACGAGGAAGTACGACCTCGATCTGGTTGCAGTATTGCTAACTGACATATAACATCCATCACACCTTTATCTCTCTCGAAATTTTGGCGTGAGCAATGCATAGGTGAATGGTGTCTTGAATAGGATGGACCCGATTGTATCTGGCGTGGCGATGCTGGTATGTAGGGGGAGATGGGGACATCGCGGGTGGGACTCTGTATCTCGGAGGCAGAGGCGGGCATATCTGTCTACGTGGGTCCCCTCGGCCACTGATCCGTACCTCCCTCTGGTCCTGTCGGTGGAAAGATCTTTAGTATGGTCATCACTTGCTCCACTGACATAACCAGAGGACATCTAACCTAAATCTCGATCTCGGCTCCTCAGTCTAAATGCTCTAGAACACAGCGAGTAGTCTCTGACATCAGCGACGGAAGACTCTACGCTCTTACCCGAATCCTTAAGGGTGGACCTTCTCCTCGAAATGCATCAGGGAGGTCATCACCCACATTTCGGAAGGGTGAACCCGATATCCTCGAGATCAGGTAAGGCCTAAAGAGATGGCTCCTCCGCACATAATCTTGTAAGCGGGAATCATTTGTCCGGGAATAAATGGTCATCGACAACATCGAGTGAGATGCCTCTTGAAAATCTTGGTCCAGTGCTGGTGTCTACGGCGGTGATCGAGCCAGGTCTCGCGAGTCGAATTGGAGCTGATCTCTGCTCAGCCCTCTTGCATTGTGACGATATCACATGACCTAAAAATTTCTTGATATAACTCGACCGCTCACGAGTACTCAGCGGCGATCATCAATAGAAAACTGAAGCTCACGCGGACCATGCTCCTCGAGATGTCATCGGTGATAAAGCTACTTGACACCACTCGTGGGTAATCTTGTCTCGGGGTAAGGCCCGAGGCCCGGTGGGAATGATCCTCAATCCCAGCCTCATAGAATCCACGAACTTGGGATCGAGCCTCGTAGGGAGGCGTCGTAGAATGACTCGATGAAAATCTCTGCTTGATTGGAGTAGGTACGATCCCCGGAATGGGGTTCCTAGAGCAACGACCTCCGATCCTGGAGCGGGTGACAAGCGAAATGATGATGTAAGCCTCTGCGGCCGATATGTTAGTGATGGGCGGGAGGTCGGGGAGGAGATGACTTCGCTGGCAGGCAGATGTGCGGGCCGCTTGAGCCGAGGCCCTCCTAACTCTCCTCGAGGCACGGTGATGGGACTTGAGGTCCATCCGTGTCTGGTATCTCTGAAATCCACCGAGGCTCCTCAGTGCGCCTCGGGGGCCGTTGATGGTCTTGGAGGCCCGGGGCCAGGAGCCCAAGGCCTCGCTCGAGTCTTGGAATCGGCCCGCGGCGAAGGCGGGACCCACCTACGTACGAACCATGCGGAAATCTAAATAAAACAACTGGAAGAGGAATTTGGATCAGCCGGCCCGATCTTTGTTGTGTGCGGTCTTTCAGGCGATCAGGAATGGCTATCTTTCGGGTAGCAATAATTTCCATTTGGAAACCGGGGCCTGTAGTGGCAGTGAAGCTCAGTCGAGGGCTCGGTAAGTGGCTACGGCGGTGACTGCCGTAATTGAGTCTGTTAGGCTGTCACGCTGCGGCTGAGGCGGCCCAGGATGCGTAGGGCTACGGTACGTGGTCGGCCAATTTCTCAGGTGCAAGCGAGGACGATGTGAAACCAGGAGCTCGGTCAGTAGTCTTGCGAGGAAGGTGTGGCGGTTGTGGAGGCTCCCCGGGTCCACAGAGGTGGGAGGGGGAAAGGAACAAAGGTGTCTCCAAACCGAAACCCTCCCACTTCTCTTATAGGACTTAGGGTAATGAGAAGAGTCCACTGACCTTTTTGTTTATTTTAGCGAGATTTGGCCCTACTTGCCTCCCACGAAATTCAAATTTTTAACATAAAAAAATTAAAAATTAATAGAATACTAACTAGATGAAAATTAAAAAATTATTAAATGATATATCTAAAAAGCTAAATATAAAAAACTATAATAAGAATACAGGTGTTAAATTGGTAAACTTTATAGAAATAGATGAAATTAATGAAATTAACTAAATTAAGACAAAAGCAAAAAACATTGAGGCGCAGTTGGTTTGTAGGAACACGAATCATTTCCGATTTGAATTACTCAAGGAGGGTCGAGGAGAATGATCTTTACTCAGCCTGCGATGCTGGTGACTCCGTGGTGTTGGGTGTCGATTATTGATTGGTCCTCGATGGATTCTGAATTGGTCGGTGCCTTGCGGTGGGTGTTGATGGCGGGGACCAAAATCTCTTAACTTTACCACCTTAGTTGACTATTCCTTGCAATTCTGGACACTTAGCTTTCTGCATCTGACCATTTGAAACAACTTCGCATGAAATTTGATTTTCATTTTGCTAGGGTTTGTGTTGTTGTTTAAATGGAATATGTTCAACTCCAATGTCATGTTACAAAATTAAGTTACGCAATCATTAAACGATTGATAGTTGCATTGTTGTGGCCGTAAATGGTCTTCTAAGATGATTGGCACATGATTGGGCAGGTTCATTTGCAGTTAGCTCGATTATCGGCCTCTGAAATCCACTGGGTAGTAGAATTTGTCTATTTTCCTTTAGACATCCTCAACTATCCCCTTAGGGATTTTTGCCCCGAATCTATCGGCGAATAGTGTGATGTTGGTAGGTTTTAAGTTCACCCAAACCCTACTTTGCTTGTACCACGAGAATACGTGATAGGTTCACATTAAATCATCGAGCACGTGAAAGCATACATGCAATTCCCACGATATTAGTGAAATTGTAGGAGATCACGGATCCTTAATATTTTGGCGGGATTCTTACTTTGGATTATGTGTGACTTGTTCGGTAAGAAATGCCTTTTTCTCGATGCCTAATCCCTTCTTGATTGTGCGAGTCTTTGAGGGAAATTTTTGCATGGCGGGGACTTGTTTGATTATGTCCAAAGAGGTATGTTGACCTTCACGTCTTGGGACTTCTAAGATGCACACTCTTTGGACTCATCTTCTTGCTTCTAAGTGCACTGTGGAAGCGGGGTATGCGTGCTTCGTGAATCCTCCTTGGAAAATGTGTTATGGCTGAATTCTTCTAGTTTCCTTATTTCTTCAGCATGTTTGAGCATGGTGATCAGCTTTATTTTCCACTCCTCAGGGTGATTATAGCTTTCACCTCATCCATTCCTGAATTGTTGGATGATCCTACCTCATGAATTCCTTTCGGGTTTGGCACTGTTTGGGAAGGGAACCTTCCTCTTTCTTGTACCTCCAGCAACTTATTGATCTTGGTGATTGATTACATGGGTTATCAATTTTAAGTTGAGTTGCTCTCTAGCCCATCTATGCTCTTGTTAGTGCTTTCTACGATTATCAATCCTTTGTGCAGTTACTTACATTAATTCCTTTACTCTTCCTGAAGTTGCCTACACCTTACTCGAATTTAAAATGAAGCATTCCACGGGGATGAGGATGGGCCTTGGTGGTTGCCAGATGAGAGTGGAACAAAGCGTGGTTTGGCACAGAATACATAGAGCGAAGTGGGCTTCAAGGGAAGGGTTAGAGGTGATTCCTCGATTAGGTGTAGGTATTTCCATATGGGGCATTAGGTTGTGGTGGCTTGTATTGACCTACAACATTTGCACATTCGCGTCAAATCCTTCATCCCCAGAGGGGCCATAGGACCTTTGTTCTACGGATGTACGAAGTTGGGGTGGTGCGAGATTGGCTTGTGCGGGATTTTGGGTGGTTACACTTCATGGAGCCTTTTTCCTTGACTCCTCCCCGCTTTCCTAGCTAAGGTTGAAATTCTAACATTTCTATGTCCTCGGCGGTGTATAAATCCCTCCCCAAGGTTGGGTGAGGGCCATTGTTTCCATTTCACAGGGTTTTTGGCTCATCCTAACCCTTAGAAGTTTCAGATCACATCATTTAAAAAATCCATGGCTTCGTCGGGATGCTTAATTAGAAAAGTCTCCTCCACATAGTTTCCAAAAATTTGCCTCATATTGGAGACATACCTACCATGAAATGGTTTACCAGCATCCATGTATCAAACCCATGGTGAGGGCATGCATTGATGGTCTCCATAAATCTCTCCCAACACTGACAAAACCTCTAACCATCTTGTTTGCAAGGTATAAATTTGTCTTTTGAAATTGTTGGTCTTATGAGCCTTTGAAGAATTTTTAAGAGAAACACGCGCATTTCATTGATTTCTTATGGTTACGGGCCTCGTGGGATTCGACCAAATCTTGGCCTTGTCCTTTAGGAGTCGGTCGGCACTTTTCGACTTAAAAGCAAATCCATGTCCATTCCTTCCTTAAAGGTAGTGCATACTTCTCCAAAATCCCTAATATGAGTGTATGGATTTTCATTTTCCATACCATGATATGTGAGGAGTAGGGGTACCAAGTAAGGCCTCACTGCTACATCTTCAGTAGGAGGTATAATGCAGGAGGGGGCACTAACCCTAGGAGGGTGGATGTGATCCCTCATGGTTCTATAGGCAGTTGGATTCATTAGAGATTTTGGCGGCTTCCTGCTTTGTTCCTCGAGTAGGGATCCATTTTGGTCGATTAATACTCTATTTTCTTTGCCTTGGTCAATTTATTATGCGATTCTTTGCGGAGTCTACGAAGTGTCTATCCCACTTGAGCATAAACACACAGTACACAATTTAGAGACAGAGCACCCGACAAACTTACAAAGGTTAAGATTAGCTAAAAAATAAAACTAGCTGTATGATAAACAAAAGCGGTGAAGTTGCGCAAGTGATGAAAACTTGCGATTCTTTGCAAGCGGGTTACAAAGAGTTAAAAGGTTACCTTCACTTGTGATGTTGATCTAAGTACCGCCTTATCAAACGTGGTTTGGCACCATCGACATGGCCATGCATTTGATTCGTGCCATGATAGGGTGTGAGTCAACAAATTTATATTCTAAATTCCTTCTATTTGCCAGTAGTCGAAACTCTTTGCGTGAGTCTAGAGAGATTCGAACAGGGGATGGGTTTCATCCTAGGAATGATTACATAGTGTGAAAGGTAGAGGCTTTCTATTTGGATTTTTGGTTGTTTTGACGGTGTGAGTAGTTTGGGAATAAGCGTAAAAATTTGAAAGTGATGTGTGAAAGGTAACTTTGAGATTTGGGTCACTAACTTGATAACATAGAGGCGAACAAATAAGTGTCCCTCGGGTTTTATCTCGCATTATGACAAACAACCTAGTCAGTATATGGGATCTTTGTTTAACTAGCAAACCTAACCTGATCCTTTCGTATTTGGGGTAACCACGGAGTAACATGCATCTCTGGCCCATTTCGGTTTAAAACTACAACATTCAACATCATTTCAGTGGCTCGTAAAGACCATCTAAAAAACCACAGTGCATCTAGTAATAAGCATACCTTGTCTAAAGCATGGTAGTATTGGCCAATTAATGACATTAAATGATTCAACCACACTAGTTTGAGAAGATGGGAGCTTATAATAAGTACTGTGGCATTGTTTGTAGGGGTAATTAGAGTAGCTGCCCCTGACAAAGTTAGCTACCTTCTTCTTCAAAGAAAGAAACAGCCAAGCATCTCTTGAGTTGTCATCCTCGAGGGGTTTTTGGCAGCGCTAGAAAGAAAGGAAAGAAAGAGAGAGAAGAAAGCAAAACCACTAAAATGAAGTGCGGAAGATATTTACATAAAAATGAAAAATCCAAAAGATTTCTCTCTAATTTCTTGCTTTTTTTGTCACAAAGCCTATGGGGGTTTATACAGGCCACCCATTTATGTGAAACTACAATAAAGCCTAACATTTTGGCTAAAATAAAGGGCGAGTAATACTACACCAAAATGAAGTCGGTTTGCATTAATTCTGAAAAGGATACTGACAAAAGCGAACAATTTGTATGCACAACAATTTATTTATGTAGCGAAAATTTACATTAGGTAGCGAAAATTTCGCTAGGTAGCGGAAGTACTGCAATTCAATCAGAGAACTAAACTAGGCAGCAATTTCGCTAGCTAGCGAATTTTCTTTAGCAGCGAGAATTTTAAGGTGTGAGGCTTGCATTTTTTATTTAGGAGCAGGTGGTTAGCGAAATTTTTAGGCTGCGAAATTTCACAATTTAATGATTGCGAAATCCCCCAAGCTATGATTACCTAAATTTTCGCTATGATTGTGAAATTTGTAATCCCAATGAAATTTTCGCAATCTTAAGCGAAATTCCACGGAATTCTTGATCTTCAACGCGCAGCCTCTTTGCTCCTATCTGCACCAACTTTTATCACTTTGCCTTCATTCTTTCTTTGATTTTGGTATGTTTGATAGTACGTGAATGGGTTGATCTTCATGGTTTAGCATATGTCTCGATATTGAACTCTGAAGTCACCTTGAAAACACAAACAAGCCAAAAATAACCTCTAAGCGACATAAGTGATACTAAGAGACTTGACACTTCAATTGGCATAGTGACATGATTAGTGCGCAAAAACACTCAGAAACTATGCGATATAGAGACTCGAGAAATAGCACTTTTTGGTACTAATCACTAGCGAAATTCTCGATTTCGCTATCTCTGTCTGATTTAAACTACCCCAGCGAAATTTTCGCCTGTGAAATTTTTATTTGCCTAACAAAATTTGCACATCTAAAAATTAATACGCTTGCCATCCTTTTTGTAGTGTCTGAGAAGCCCAGGCTTCATTTTGGTGTATTGCTTCCACATCTATTTTAGCCAAAGATGTTAGGCTTTATTGTATTTTCGTTGGCCTATATAAACAAATACCATAGTTTTGTAACCTAGGAAAGCTAACTTGGAACAATCTTTTGGCACAAATTTTCACTTTATGTAATATCTTCGTAGCTTTCAACGGGGTTTGGTTCTCTCTTCTCTCTCCTCTTTCTCTCATTTTCTAGGCTGCGAAACTGACCCTCTTGAGGATGGCATGACTGAGATGCTTGGCTAAACCTCTTTTCTTTGAAGAGGAAGGTAGCTAACTTGGTTGTGGGGCAGTTGCAGGTTGTCCTCATGTGTTGAATGCTCACAGTCTTTGTATTTATGGCTCCTCTTATGACTAGGGTTGAATATCATTTAATGTCATTAATTTGTGATACTTTGTGCTTTAGGATCGATTGTATACTTATTGCTAGATGCCTTGTGGTTTTAGATGGTCTTCTGAGCCTTTGAAGCTGATGTTATGTTAGGGTTTTAAGCGAAAAGGGCTGTAGATGCATGTTACACATGTTGACTCAAATAGGAGTGATTCTAGGGTTAAGTTTGCTAGTTAAACGAAGATAGGTTATAGCTTGGACTATAGGTTGCTTGTCATAATGCGAGGATCGGCAGGGACACTTGTTTGCCTTATGTTATCGAGTTAGTGACCTAATCTTTTCTTTTCACACACATCACTTTAGGTCTTCTGATTTATTAGGTTTTTCCAAACTACTCACAACATTTTGAAACAAATCGAAAATCGAATAGAAAGCCTTACCTTTCACGCCTTAAATCATTCCTAGGATGAAACCCATCCCTAGTGTTCGACCACTGTTAGCTATCTTTACTTGAGTAGCTTGACTACGGCGATGGAGAAATTAGGAATATAAATTTTGTTGATTCCGCTCAACCTACTGTGGCACGAATCAAGCACTAATGAAGAAAACCACAGATAATGAGGTTCAGCGATAGGACCAATCATGTTGCCACGGTAACCAAGCGATTGACTAGGCGGCAAAGTCTGACAAATGCCATCTGGACAGCCGCGGGAGTTGTGAATTATGTGGAGGACAGCACAATAGCATAGAATGTCAGTCAGGAAATAAGCGATTGAACATGCCCGATACGTGTTAAGGTTGACGAATCAATCACGGCGGCGAGGGCGGTATGGAAACAATTATCGAGAATCAAAATCAAGGCGGGTGGCATAATAATCAGAATCAGAACAATCAGAACAATCAAGGCTATGGATGGAGGAATAATCAGAACAACCATGCCACGAAGCTGGGGAGTGAACCTCACGAGAAAGGTGATGGACAGAAACAAAGCCCTTGCACGGATGCTCACCTCACTACTTGCCTTTATGAATGAGACAAAGGCGAATATCACGACAACGACCACCCAGTTAGACAATCAAGCGGCCGCAGTTGAAATTTGGAGGTACGGATGGGTGAATGGCGGTCCCCATTGAAAGAAGCCCGGCAGGGTTCCTGCCCGAGCAATTTAGGGGTAAACCTACAGAGGAGAAGGGAAAGAGAAATCTTGCAAGGCCATCACTGCAGGAGTGGAAAGAGTTGGAAACCAGGAGCAGAAACTAGTGGTAAGAGAATTGAAAATTAAGAGCAAGAACAAAGCATCCGAAAGACCGGATGAAAAATGGCGACCAGGAGGTTGCGAGACGAGGATAAAAGCGGGAAAGCAGGAACGGACAAAAACGGATGAACTGTCAATACCAATCCGTATCCTCGAGGTTGAAGAAGGTAATTTGGAGAAGCAGCTTACAAAGTTTCTTGAAACATCTTTAAGAAACTACATATTATTATACCCTTTTGGAAGGCCTTTGGGGGAACATGCTGATTACGTGAAATTCATGAAAAGATCTTGTGGTAAGAAGAAGTTGGAGGAATATGGGACCATCGCTTTAGCGGAATGCCGGTGCCAAATCTGCAAAAGAAGCTTCCCCAAGAAACTTCAAGATCGGGTAGCTTTGCTATCTTAGTTCTCTATAGGAATCGGGTATGCAGAAAATACATGTGACTTGGGAGCCCGACATCAAATTGATCTTGCCGATGTTTAAAAGGCTAAAGTTGGGAGCAAAATTGACCACAATCGGCTTGAAACTTGCGGTGAGTCATACCAACATCCTCGGGGAATAATCGAAAATGTCCTAGTAAAAGTTGGTAAATTCATCTTCCGAATGAGACTTCGTCATTAGACTGTGGGAAGGCATTTCGATTCCCATCATACTTGGTAGACCCTTCACGGCGAGAGCTGAATTAATGTCTTTTAGAGGTGAGCTCAAATTGAGAGTCAAGGAGGCCAGATTTTTCCATGTATTGCAACCCATGTCACGGCGTCGGATAACGATCGAATGAAGATATCTGGGTGCACTACCAGACACTGCGAAGGCAATCTGCGAAAATTTTAGGGGAATAAGCCTATTACGCACGAGAGAAGAAGACAGAAGGGCAAGGGCATGAGCGGAAGAATATTTCATCACCTTGAGCATGGGTTGTGAGCACTATAGGGATGCGTGGCATTTCCATTTTCTTTAAGCATATCGCACACATTGTAAATTCGAGTGGTCGAGCTAGCGACATTAAACATAGCGCTTCTTGGGAGGCAGCAGTTTTCCTTGAAATTTTCTTTCTCGAGTTAAATTTTTATTGTTTGCTGATTTATATTTAGTTTGCGATTTTGTAATGTCGGTATCTCTTATTTGGTTGTTGTTTACTTTTAGGACTGTGACAGCAGTGCTGAGAGGGATCAGTTTATGCAGAGCATTAAAGTCAGTCACATTTACAAGAGGGGAGAGTGTCTCTTATCTTGAACCATGGTTTCTTAATGAATATTTGGGCTATAACGTAGCGTCGTGATGTTGGCTCTCAGCGTCGCGGCGTCATTGTTTCCTGGGCGTGCGGCGTGAGGATATCAACGTCGCAACATTGATATTACCCTTCTCTGTAACGTCGCGACGTTGGAAATCAATGTCGCGACGTTGATTTTGCACCTCTCTGGAACGTCGAGACATTGATATTCAACGTCGCGACGTCGTTATTTTCCATCCCATCTAGAAACGTCGCGGCGTTGCCTGAGGCGTCTCGATGTTGGGCTGATTCTCCGGAACATCGCTATTTTGCCCACAGCTTGTCAGCGACGTTGCCGGTGCGGCGTTGCTGACATTTAAGGCCCAAAACCCCTTTAATTTTTTTTGTTCTACCCTACCCCATTCCTAATAAACCCTAGCTTTCCACATTGTCGATCTCCACGGCTTCCCTTCCCATTTGGTGGAGGCCTGGTTTCCCTCAGAGCACACCCTATTGCACCTGCCGGCACTCATCACGATCCCTCTGCTACCAGGTCTCACATTCCCACTACTTTCCATTGGGCATCTAACCTTGGTTTAGCCCTCCTTTTAGTCCCACAGGAGTTGTTTAGGTTCGTTTAGGTGCAGGGTTCACATTTATGATCCGTTTAATTACAGGAGTTAGCATTTAGGTCACATTGGGTACTACAGGTGTTTGTCTGTTTATCGATAAGGCAGGAGTGCCACATTGGTGTTATTTCCTCACATTACTCACACTAAGCAGTCTAGTCACGAGTCCACATGTGCACGGAAAAGCGACTTGCCCACGAGTTAGGTCGGTCGGCGAGGACCGACCCAGAGTGATATCCGCAGCGGTTCGTGAATGAGATTATCGCCGTCGGTTGGCACCATGCAAACCCGTCGTTTATCAAGGAGAAGGGGTTTCACACCGATGATTTTTCCGGAAGGCGATCGCGCTGACCCGGGGGTGGCGGCCACGTCAGGTTGAGTTAGGGGAGTAGTGGAAGCCCGGTCTGGTCGATCGATAGTTACTATGGTCGGATCATGTCCCCTCGCATGTCCCTGAGACATTTGATCGGCTCTACGAAAGACCTTGACTACCCCGAGATCATTCAGTGTCAATTAATGGCCGGTGAGTGGAAAATCAATATGAGGGCCATGTACCCATTCTCAAGGCCAAATATTTGGCCTTTTATACCTAAGGCCCGCATCACTTCATCACGTCAAGGCCTATCTCGATGACGAACGTGTGTGAAGTGACGCTGCCGCGCCCTCGCTTCAACTATGCCATCATACGCACATACCTTTGATGTCAAGTGTGCTATGAGGATGCTATCCTCCATAACCGGGACGCCAAAATGAATCTAGGGCAACCTTTCCTCATCTTTGGCTTATGCAAACGAGCCGGGGTTCCCCTCGACGACAATGAGGCGTGGCTACAAATTTCATTAAAGCCATATCACTAAGCGAGACAAAAACCGGTGTGCCACGACCGTGGGGTCTACGACTGGGCCACGAGCCCTGACGAGGACGAGCTTCCACGACCATTATCGTGCTCATTTTGACTCCTGGCTGATCCCTGTGGAGGACATTGGCTGGCCCGTCCCATCCACCTCCACCACCACCACCCCCCGCAGCCTTACTCCGGTGCAAATTCTCCACCCTCACCCGACCCCGAGGACCCTGCTCTCACTTTATCGAGGGCTTTGATGCATCTCCTGGATGAGACCCGTGAGCACCGAGTCCTCATCATTATCAGATATGGAGGCACTGCGGCTGATCTCATAGACCGTGCTGGCCAATCAGCCACCATTCTTCAAGAAAGCAGCAGTCTCCGTAGCCTGCATTGCACAACTTCTCGCTTACCACCAAATTCACACACCACTTCCACCACAAGGTTGATCACTCAGGAGTTCTCTTTTTACTCCTCTAATCGCTCGCTTATTGCTAGTGGAGGATAATCGATATTTTGTTTGAAGGGGGTGTGTGGATGGTGATCGAGTTTTTTGGTTAGATTTGTTTACCAGGTTTTGATTTTCGTATTTGTGTATTATTTTTCTTTGTTTAAGCATGTTAGTCATGGTTTCCGCTTAGTTTTGGCCATTTTTTCAATTTAATTTTATGAGACATGTGTTAGTTTTTTTTTTTGCGTGTGTTAGGTCATTCTTTATACGTAGGAAGTTTCATGTGTAAGGTGAGTCTGTAGATGTACAAGCAAGTGAGAGTCAAGATCGCTGACCGAATTCTTATCGACATGTTAATGGATGGTTGCGATGCTTTTGATGCCTGCAATTAGTTTGAATAGGTAGGGAGGCTTAGTGAACCAATTCCGGGTAGTCAAGAAACTAATTCTCAATGACCCTATCACACTCACACACTAATGACCTTCAGGGTATGCATAGGTGCTAAGACCAACTACTAAAGCTCGACAAACCTTCGGGAGTCTCAATCACAAGGCGGGATGGGACACCTAATCAAAAGAGGATTGCCATTGAGCCCCAACTAAAAATATAAAAAAAATAATAAAAAAAATAGGCTTGTGAATTAGAATAAGTGGGTCATCCAATCTAATCCCTGCATAGTCCTAGGCCTTTCATTTCCAATGCCCTAAGCCAACTGCTCGAGTCATTGACTCACCGTCCGCTTACATGGGATGTAAGATGGATCCTTCCTACAACTTAGGGCCTTTGAGTTTGGTTGCGTTCGGGGTGAAGTTTGAAGGGACTAATGCCCGTGCCCTTAACCAATCGGTGGGGAGTCACCAATGGATCCTCACATAGAACACCTATCTAAAACTTCGCACTAGTTCTTCATTTTTAGGTATTTAGGAAATTTTAGGTATTTTGGTATGAATAAAAAGGGTGCGCTCTATCCTTTCTATGTTAGCTTCTTCCAAATAGGTGAGTTGAGCTTAAGCTCAGGTGAACCTAGGTATACACTAGAGGTCATTCATCTCGACGACATAGGGTCATTGGGGAAAGGCTATTTAAATACTCATGGAATTTGAGGCACTAGTCACTTTTACCTATTTCAACCGAGAAGCCTTCCTCCGAAAATCAAACACCGTATGCATCCCGTGAACTTCGAACAACAAGAAGAAAGAATATGAGCTCTGGCCCACCCCAGATCCCCTACTTATCGGGGCATGTGCATCACTATCTTAGTGTTAGACTTCAGTATGTCGAGTGTGTGTCCTTGATGAGTCCATTCTGCTCGGGACAAGCAAGAAATTAAATTTGGGGGGTGTGATGAGTGCCTAAAACACTTAGAGTATACCTGCGCCTATCTTAGGTTTTTAGCGTTATTTTATGCTTAATTATGTATTTTTATAGCTCGATACCTGAGCATGGCAAGTTCTGTGAATGCAGCAAAATGAGGTGAAAAAGAGAAAACTTGGAAGCAAATTTGGAGTGAAGGGAAAGCAATGCATGAAAGGGCCGAGCGTCATGACGCCCCTACTTTCAGATCCCAACGTCGCGACGTTGGGTCAACCAATGAAAAAGTCAACAAGCAGCAACGTCGCGACGTCTCAACGTCGCGACCGCTGCAACGCCGTGACGCCGCGAGATCCGCCTCCATCACAAAAAGCACCAAGGGTTCAGAATTCGTTGTGGCCTAAGACGCACGGACTAGTATACGTAAATCCAGAGCAAAGAAATGATATCGATCTTGGAAGAAGAGCCCGTGATTTGTATTGTTTCCCATTTTTAGATAATAGAATGATGTTTTACATATTTAATATCGATAATTTCGATTCAAAGATGTTTTAGATCTATATCTAAAGGTGTCAGTTGACCTTGTCACATGTTCTGGATTAAAGATCGCGAATTTATATTATTCATCGGGTTTATAAATTGTTTGCTCTTGCTTTATATCTATAATTCAATTATATGGTGATGTCTGGCCAACATTAGCATAACCATACTGGAGATCCGAGATTCGAGAGATGAGGATATCCGGAGATCTGAGTAGAGCAACCTTTAGTTGATCCTGCAAATGAGATATTCCATCCTGGGCGTGGCAATTCGAGGTTGGTAGCCATTTAAGCATTTCTCGGGGCCATCGAGTTGGACAGAGACATACTAACTTTATCTACTAGATAGGCGGATATACCCCTAGAGAGGACATTCTGTAAGTAAGATCTACCTCAGCTTACTTCAAATAAATTATAAATACATTGAATAATAGTGATTTTAAGTAGTTAAATCTATCTAAAGTGACAGGGGAGATATAATTTCAAATTTAATATCTTCTTCCATCTGGAACCAATAGCTTAGTTGGAAATTTACACACTCAATTTCTTTCACAAAGACGCTTATTCAGACATTATCTAAAAAGCAAAATCTTTGTATTCAATACACCTGTCCCCGTGGATCGATATCCGTACCATTGGCAGGTACAATTATATTACTTCGGGGCTTAAGCGCACTTCATGACATAGGCGTACATTTATACACACCACGCCATGCCTATCACCACCAGATGACAAAACAACGCGCTAAACATTTTCATGCTGTGGTTATGTTACAATTTTCATTTAAGTTTAAATCAATTCATGCAATGTTTATAAACAATGCTTTTGGTACATTTCACGACTAATAGTACAATACATACATATATACATAGAAAGAGTATATATATATATATATATATATATATATATATATATATATATTCATTTACATTCAATTACTATTCATTGGTCATTTCAAGTTATGCAATTTCATCGGTAATTAAATTCATTCAAACCTACAAAAGCATGCACTTTCAACTTTATCATTTTGTCCTCATCGTCACCGCTGCCAATCTCATGTGGATAACTCGTTAACTAAATCAATATATGCAAATTCATGATAATACTACCAAAGGACTATTATCTAACTTACACAATGCCAAAACTCGATAGAGACTATTTTTCATATGTATGAAAGATGGAAGTGTTCTTATAAGATGACTCATTTAAAATTTGTGTGTGGTCTCAATCATCTAAAGTAATGGCCGCATAAGCAATAAAAGTGGATGTTTAAAGTCCAGATATCGTTCCCACAAGGATAGATGATAAGTCAAAATACTAATTGCCCCAACTACTCAAGATCATTACTATTTAAACTCCACTAATATGATGATAAGAAGACTAAAATGTAGTCTTAAACCTAAATCTTAAATGTTCAAAAGTAAAGTTTAATAAAATCTTGGGTTGAGGGATTCAATGAGCGCAGGCAAATCGACCTGATCAAAATAATAATAATACATTTCTGCATCATTTCAATTTATAACTTAGCCATCAATTTGAAAACTGAGTTTGTCAATGATGCAATGTAGTATGGTTTGGATTTCTCCCTTAACAATACTTTTCACTGATTAAAGGTTCATATTCATTTCGATACATGATTCTAACTGGCCATTTGTAATATATAACCCTCTTTCTAAGAATCCTCAAGCATTTTCCTTCAGTACTTGTACTAAATCTTAGATCAAATATTCTGCCCCCATAGACAGGATCTTGTAAGCCTTCTCTAATTGATTGACACCTCATCCTACACTTCTGATGAAAATTTCAATCTCCTTGATTAGATCTCAGCTAACAAGGGATCAAAATCAATTCATCAAAAAGAGAAGAGACCTTTGAGTGATTAAACAAATACTTCATTCAACCTATCTCAACTTATAAGCAAGTTGGTGATCTATCTGAGTAATCCTTCAAAGTTCATTAGTTCCATAGTGTTAGTCTACCATACCCATAAGGACTACTCTACACTCTCAGGATTCTCCATCTTTGTGTCACTCAGAGGGCTTCCTGGAAATAAGAGGGAGATACAGTACCTTGCATTAGGTACACGGTACTAGTACTGAGAACAAGTAAATTTATAAACAATACCAATCAAATAAATTCAAGAATCCTAATTAAAGCTCTCTTCCTTCTGATGCAGCAAAATGAATATCATTAGAGACCCATTTCCAATGAGCTCAACTTTTCAACTGAAGCCATCTATCAGTGACTAATTCACTCGTGAAAATCTACTAAAATCATAAACAAATCAAATAAATGAACTCTAGAAACATTCCAACATCCATTTAATTCAAACAGTAAATGAAAAGAAGGATTCATAAAGGAATACTAGCTCAAAGTTGCACATCAATACAATACCCAAATCCCAAAAATTAAAGGAAAGCTAACAAAATTAAACTATATTGAGTTAAATCTAAAAATTAAAAAATAAAATAAAATAAAAATGTACGAGAGTCTTCAACCATCAGAAACTCTTAGACAAGCCGAAGTTGCGACATTGCCCTGTGGTTGCATTTATAGGCTTTCCAACGTTGGGCCTCACTTCATTAATTGCATTAGCACTCCCAAAATTCTCAGGCCCAAATTGCCTCTTTCATTAATGACATAGAAAGTTCCTTGTCGTGATGCACTTCTAGTCTTTGTCGCCTCTCTCGTTTTTTTCTGTCACGACTTGTTCTCTTAGCTTGTTCTTGGATTGTGTTTGGACATACTTTGATGATGTCATGACATAAATTTATTTCAGCAGTCTTGCTCTTGTCACTTGCTGAAATGCCTCAGGTCGCGATTAATTCAAACCCGTTTGCACCCGCCTCATGTCCTTGTCCTTCTGAAGTTTGTCGCTTACATAATTTTCTTTTGTCGCGATAAACAATTGTTTTTCAATTCCCAGCAACTCGTCGGCTGTGATTTCTTGTCTCAACAATTTTTTGTCGAGATAAGAAACTCTTTGGTCACGACATATTTTTCTTCTATTGTTCTTAGATTGATGAGCTAATTGTCGCGACATAGAATTATATGTTGCGACATACTGCTCGGTCACGCTTTTCAAGTCCTCTTTCTAATTGCTATTATGACCTACTTTCTTTTCCTCACAGGACATAATTTTATAATTTCTTAGCTTTTTATTGTCGCGACAAGAAACTTCTTGGTCGCGACATAAGTTTTGCCTTCAACTCTTGATTATGTTGCACAAAGAATTTCTTTGTCGCCATTCTTCTTGTGTTGCTTTTCAACATCTTGTCACGACAAGGAATTCATCTCCCTCATGTTTTGTCTGTCGTGACAAAAATAATCTTTGTCGTGACAGAGATTGTGTTGCCCTTGGTTGTGAATTCTGGCTATTATGTTGCAACATGATTTTCTTTGTTGCGACAACAGTTCTTCCTTGAGTTGGCTTGAAGTTGGAAACTTTGTCGCAACATAAAAACACTTGTCTTAGCTGACTTGTGTTTCCTTTTTTATATTTTCTGTCGCGATAGAATTGTCTCTTGTCGTGACAGAGTTCATCCATTGGTTCTCAGCTTTTATGTTGCAACATGCAGAATATTTACGCGACATAATTCCTTCACCATTTACCACCTTGTATGCTGCAACAGATTTCAAGGTTATCGTGACAGCTTTCTTCAAAATCTTCTTCAAGTTCTATCGTGATAGAAAACTGTACGGTCGCGACCTTAAGAGCTCTTTTCAGCCTTGAGTTCTGACTAGCCTTTGCTGCGACATAAATTTGCTGACTGCGACGTAGCTCCTTTGGCCTACTTGAATTTTGTGTCACGACATACAAAACTTGTGTCGCTTCACAGATCGCTATACATTTTCCTCTTGGGTTTCTTTTGGCGAAGGATTCTTTTTTTTTTTTCTTTCACACTGCCCGTGAAACACAGAGAAATGACACATTCCATATTTTGGCATAGAAATACATCTTAAACTGTTAAAAATATACCCAAAAAATTGATTAAAAATAGATGAGTTTTAGACTCATCAATAATCTAATCAATCGACACTTGCCTCACCGGGCTGTAGGCCGATATAAAAACGGCCTTTATAACACGCACTTCGCCTCACTGGTCACGATCGTTATTAAAAATTGCTCTGTGAATGACTACCGATACTGTCCCACTAGGCTACAAATCGGAGGACATCGTATTCGCGCAAAGATCATAATTTGACCCTTATTGGTATACTAATATATCCTTAACTCGAATTTAATCTGCTAACATTCTTTTAAGGTAATTCAAATCATTCAATACAATTTACAATATTGTATATACATTTGTATAGAATAATTTATTTTTCAACACTCTTGCAAATTTTCATATGCAATTTATTTCGTAATCGGTTGTCTCAAATCAATTTAAAAAACAATCAATATGCTATTTATCATAAATCATTTCAATATTTCATAATATTTCACAATCAATTTTGGAACAATGAAAGAATAGTGTAGAACAAACTTTAACAAATTTGAAACAAGAGAGAAATTGAAGAACAAACTCAAAAAGGTTGTCTCTCTTCGATTCCTATCCTTAGAATCCCGTTATTGGGTCAAGCTTCCTTGTTACCAACCCCTAATCCATCAAAAATATGTCACAATCAAAGAACAACCCAAGAATGAAAAAACCGCCAGTATTCTAGGATTTTGGTTATATAATGTCTACCCAATACCTCTTCACTTGCAAAATTTATAGGAACATGAGCCATATTTTTCTCATGCTTCCTTCAATAAAATGATATCTCACGCAGTCTTTTTAGTAGGAATTGGAATCATCTCATTCGATCACCCAAACTCAAGTTACGGCATTTTAATGCCAAACTAGTCGATATGTCCAGCTCACTAGATCACCTACTGTTATTTTTGATTTCTGGGGTCTTAACTCCATAAATTGATAATGTTACTTTACTCATTTGAGGATATGGTTCTAAGGTTTCTTCTCCTATTGTAATCATCCAATTTTGATCACCAAAACTCCAGTTATTGCATTTTACATCTAGACTACTCTAATTTGCAAAACAGAATTTGCACATAACTCCACTTTGACAGATTTCTGGGAACTTTGGGGTTACAAATTATGTACACTTCCTTCAAGTAAATTATTCCCCTAGATTTCTAGTTTACCCATAATTTTGAATCGCTCAGTTTTGATAAGTGAAACTCAACCTATGACCTAAACACCACAACTACACCCAAAATAGAGCATACCCATGAGCTACTCGAAACTCACCTTTAAACCCATATTCAAGAGCCTTAGAGCTACCATTTGTTCCTTATCCCTTCTAAATGTTTTTAGCTCTAGCACTTATGGGTCTTTACCAATTTGAATCACTCCATTTGAATGATTATAACTTAACTTATAGTCAAAACAGAAATAGGGTTTTAAAAAAAATATGACAGCAACTCCTTTGAAACCTCACCATTTCCTTTTACAAAAATTTCTCAAAACCAATCAAAACAACCAAACACGACTTAGAGAAACCCCCAAAACTTGTTTACAACCAATACAAACACTTTCATCCAAAAATTTTGGGGTTTTCATCAACCCAACATAAGAAAAGAAAAGTTAGGGTTTGGTATCCATACCTTTAATCTTTTGATTCTTCAATACCAAGCATCCTTCTTCCTCTCGATCTCTCAAACTCTTGGTTACTTGGAGAAAAATCACCAATCTCCTTACTCCACAAGCCCTAGCTCTCTCTTTCTCTCTCAAAACAGAAATGCCCAAATGTGAAAATGGCTTTCTAAGACCTAAATTTGTCTTTAATCCCATTACATGGCTAAGGCCTTGTTACTCCATTAATTCCAATTTCTCATTTTTCCAATTTTAACACTTCATTTCACTTTCATTTCATTTTATTCACATTTTTAACATTACACTCCTCATTTAGGACCCTTGGGTCCCCATTTGACATTTTTACTAAATTTATTTGGCTCCTATAAAATTTTAGATTTTTATCATTTTTCGTTTTTAGTCATTTAAACACCGGAAAAATATTATTTTATTTATTTTACACCCTGAACATGTTATAAAAGTGTTAGGGTATTTTCAGGGCATTACAACCATAGAGTCAAATTGATTAAGTGTAAAGTTGAGAACATGAGAAAGAGCTATAGTTTTTAAACTAGTATTTTAGAGGTTCTAGTTCACGGGGCAGTGTTCTGGTTCGCCTAGGCGAAGAGGCCGAACCCGTAAATCATTCTGAGAACCCCTCTAGTTCGCCTTGGCGAAGGATCCCTTCGCCTAGGCAAACCTCCCCCATTTTTTTTTTTTTTTTTTTGGCAAGCTCTCCGGGTTCGCGAGGCGACCCTTCGCCAGCGAACTCTAGGAGGCTTTGGGGACCCTCTCGGTCTATCGCGCGGCTCGCTGCCTAGGCGAACCTTGTGGATCGGTTTCAAAATTTAGTGCTTTGGTTTAGAAAAGGCACCTTCGCCTAGGTGAAGACGCCCGAACCCAGGGCATTATAAATAGATGCCAAAGGTCTAATTTTCGGTTCTCAAACCACCCGAACTCTCTCTTTTCCCTCCAAAAGCTTAGTATTTCCAAACCACCTTCCTTCGTTCTCAATGGCTCCAAGAAAGCAATTCCAGTAAAAAGAAAGAGGACGGGAGCTAGTTCCCGAGCACCTTCACCACTTCCTAACAACCCTGACAAGCTCATTACTCGGGATGCCGAAAGGCTATATCATGATTCCCTTTTCAACAGGACCTTGTTTCTGCCGCGGTATTCCTAAAACCAAATGTCTACTCTAAACTACAATCCAAGAGTAAATAAGACTTGATCCCAGAGCACATCCTCTTCCTAAAGTTAGCTCCAATTGTTCTAAAATTCCATTCCAACCTTCAGGGTCGGATTGGTTCTACAGTCTACGTAGGAGGGAAGTGGGTTGACTTCAGTGTAGCTGTGATAAATAGGTTGTATTATCTGGCGACGATGACAATGAAGCCTACAAGGCGCTATTTTTGAATACAGATTATCAGTAGCTTATGAGATTCCTCACTAGGGGAAGGGGAAGGTGTGAATGGAAGCCTCATCCTTCTAAATGAAAGGCGATGACATTCCAAATGAAGGCCCTCAAGCCTATCTCTAAGGTCTGGTATAATTATTTTTGTACAAAACTCAAACCCAGCCTTTATCTGTCTACAATGACTAAGGACAAGATAATCTCGCTTTATGCTATAGGTCAGGGCAGCAAATTTGATGTTGGCTATGTCATAGAGAGTGGGATTATCGAATCCACCCAATGTCGTTGTACCGGAGCCCTTATCCACCCAACTATTCCAAGCTGCTAAAGTACCAATGCTTGAGTATGAGGAGAAATCCCACCATTGAATCCTATTGATACTTCCGAAATCGAAGGATGGAGCCCCGGATGACATGAATGATGGGCAAAGTTAAGACGAGGTGCCTTACAAGACAGCAAAGGGAGGAGGATTCAGAAGATGAGGATCTAGAGGTCGATCTTCCAGACGCGCTCCAAAGCGCATTCACTAGACTCTCAACTCACCAGGATGAGTTAGCGCATAGGCAGCAGATGCAAATCGATCACGCAAAGCGCAGCACAACATATATGGTCAACATGATGTAGTTCTACCACAAAGCAACATCATCATTAGCTGCACTGCCATAGTCTCCACCACCATTCCAGCTCCCTGATTAGCCTCAAACTGTACGAGAGCCATCGATGGCCCTACATGACAAGTTTCGTATTAAACGATCAGCCCGATTATCGAGGAGTTTCTTTCATATCAGGACTTTATTTTGCACTGAGGATAGTGCTAGTTTCAAGTTTGGGGGTGTTTTCCCCGCATTACACTTTATTGGTGCATTCGGGTGCACGTGAAACACTTTGATAATTTCCTGTTTTTGGATATTGATTAATGCCCAAAAAGTGCAATTTTGAACCCTATATTAGATAGGTTTTGAGTGCTTTTTGCACATTAATCATGTCATATATACCAATTGAAGTGTTCTAGTCTTCTTAGTAGTACTTATGCCATTTAGAGAGTATTTTTGGCTGTTTTGTAGGCTTTTGCGCACTTTTGGAGTTCAATGTCGAGATGAATGATGAATCATGAAGTTTGAACTCAAGTCTCAGCCATCAATCGGCCCAAGAATCAAAGAGAAAACCAAGGCAAGATGAAGAAAATGTGATGCAGTTGAAGACAGGAGGCAATTTAAAGGAAGGATCAACAGTTTGAATTTTCGCTAAGCTAAAATTTTCGCCAGGATTGCTAAAATTTCGCAACCTTAGCGAAATTTTCAACCTTAGCTAAAACACTAAATTTTCGCTAGACCCATCCCACTTATTAGCACTGCCTTCTCAGTTAAAAAACCTTAATTTCGCTTATCACAAGAATTTCTATTTAGCGAAAATTTCACAAGAATAAATTTTCCATCCTTAGCTTAAATTATGTTTCTCAATAGACCGTTGATTTCAAGCTGGGGCTAGCGAAATTCCTCACCAATGTAAAATTGATGCCTGGCCATGTTTTGTAATTAATGCCAAACCGACTCCAAACTATATTAGTTTAATTGTCCAATAACTTAGCCAAAGTGATAGTTTTTGGTATTTCACACTGGAGGAGGTCATATAAGCCCTCTTTGTTTTGTAACTAAAGAGAAATATTTTTGTGAATAATTTAGAGAAGATATTTTTAGAAGTTTTTATTTTTGTAAATAAAGTCTTTTATTTTAGGTTTCTGCTTTATTTTCTTTTCTCTCTCTTCTCTCTCTCTTCTTTCTTCTCCTTTCTACCGCTAAACACCCTCTGAGCATGACAACTCAAGAGAGGATGCTCGCTGGCTTCCTCCTTTCTTTGAAGATAAGGAAGCATTTGGTGGTGGGGCATATGCATGTTGTCCCCAGCTAAAAGCTACGGGTAGTGTATTTATGGCTCTATTCAAACTTAGTTGCATAACATGGATGTTATTGATTTGGCCAATACTCTCCATGCTTTAGGACCGTTGTTCTTGGGATGGTTTTTACGAGCCTTCCGAGATAATAGTTTTACATGTTAGTGGTTCTTCAAATTAGGGTTAAATAACATTTATCGTTATTATTTTGGCCAATACTTCCATGCTTTAGATGCAAAGTGCTCGGTGAGAGATGCACTGTTCTTTAGATGGTCTTTACGAGCCTTCGAAATGATAATTTAATGTTAGGGTTTTAAACTAAAAGGGGCCATAATCGCATGCTACCCGCTTTGACTAAATAGGAGATGTTTCAGGTGAGGTTTGCTAGTTAAATATAGATCCGTTATGCCATGGACTATATGTTGCATGTCATAACGCCGAGGATAAACCCGAGGATTACTTGTTTGCCCTAATCTCTGCAAGTTAGTGACCTAATTCTTCAAAGTTGGTTCTTTCACACTTTAACTTTCAGTTTACACTTTCAGTTTTCAAACCATTCCCACTTCGTTTTTGAAACCCAAATCCAAAGAGTCCAAATAGAAAGCCTTACCTTCATGCACCGATGCAAACCATTTTAGGATGAAACTCATCCCCAATTCGATCCTAGACTACTATACTGGCAGTAGTTTGATTCACGGCAAAGAGGTAGAACTTAGATGCATATAAATTTTGTTGATTTTAGTCAAATTTCATCGTGGCACCCAAATGATGTTTATTTGCTTTGATCATCTCTCGCCTTCACCTAGCTCTTTGTGCCATTTTTAAAGTCGTCTAAAGTACTCTTGCCAACATTTTAAAAGTTCGTTGTAAAGAAATTCATACCAAAACGGTGGGAATGGTTTGATTCATTGATTATTTGTTTTATGTTTGAAATTATTTGATCAATATTGCATATATCTCATGTGCTGAATTGTTGAGATTTAATGATTACCAATTAGTGATTCGTCCAAATGCCACAACGTAGAAAATTTTAGAAACATTTTAAAAATTTTCAAAAATTTGTAAAAAGTTATATCTTGTCTTGTTTTTGTGGGTTTGTTGTGAGATATTCGGCATGCCTATGATGGGAACTAATTATGTTGTTCTCGACATTTGAATAATGTAAGAGATAGTTGATCTAAAAACCAAATTGGTTGACCATACAACTATACACTTAGCTATAGGTTTGCACAAACTTATGCACAAGTCTCTTATACCCTTGTTTGCCAATCATGCTTGGTTTGGAGAAAAATTAGGAAATCATAACGTTTAGTTCTCATAAGTCTTTAAAACTTGTTTAATTACCATTTGAGGTGAAATCCTAGGTATCACATTTATTTTGGGAAATGATATAGGCCATCCTTGGAATCAGTTGAGCCTTCTTATCCTACCCTATTATGCATTAGTCCATAGTCACCCTGTTTGAGCCATAATAGCCATGTTCTATCTTGAAAACCAACAATGAACAACCATATCCTTTTGTTTTATCCTCCAGTCAAGAAGCCATTTTGCCTTTAACATGTCTCTTATAAAGTACAAATCATGAGGAGGACATGTGTTTTTGTGGGAAATGTTGGATGAAGAAAGGTTGATTAGTATAAAATGTCAAGGAAGGGTTGTTTGGAAAGAGCAAAAAAGAAAAACATTTAGAAAAAGCACAAATGAGAAAAGAACTCAAGGATAAGTAAATTTAACCTTGTAGCCTTTTTACCTTGAGCTAATAAGTTCGTAGGGGTGTTTTAACACCTAATACCCCAAGACCAACCGGTCTAGGAGTTATTGACCTAGAACTCGTTACATGGGGTAGGTAGAAAGCTTAATGGGGTTGAATATTGCTCTGCTCCTACCTTGATGTTCAGAAAAAGCAAGAATTCTTAGTGATTTTTTGAAGAAAGATAGAAGCAAACAAGTTTGCGGGTGAGGCATTATGAAAAGCACAATGATTATAATTGGGTTGAGTTTGAATTACTCGAATTGAGACATAGTGAAATATGAGAGGATGAAGCACAAGAACAAAAAGGAAAGTGTGCTTGAGTGTTTTGGGTAAAAGACGAACCTGAATGACTTATTTAACTACCCTTTCACCCTAGCCACACACTACAAGCTTGAAAAGACCTATTTGATCCCAATAGTGTGTAATACATACTATAGTGGAGAATGGAATGCCAAGCAAGCCTATAAAGTCTTGATCACTCTGCATTCATAGAAACTCATTAGGAGTGAGAGATCTCTTACTTCATGCATTCTCCTATTTTCATCTAAACTACACTTGGATTAGTGAGGGTGAGACTGCACACACTCATAATAGAACCTTGATCTAGGTGCAGTTAGCTCATGGTCAACTTATTAGTTTTAAAGAACACTATCTTGAAATATCATTCATATGTTAGAATGCATAATTCCTGAGGCAAAACATTGCAATTTTAATATCTCTATGGACTCGGTTTTATTTTTAATAAGTTGGGAAATTTGTGTCTTTGTTTTTGCTTGAGGACAAGCAAAATGTTAAGTTTGGGGGTGTTGTTCGATGTGAATTATACATGCATTTTGAGTGTGTTTTTCATGTATTTATATAACTCAAATGCTAGATTCACACCTTATTCATCAATATTACACTAATATCCCATTCTACAATGTTTTGCAAATAATAAATGAAAAATAATGGAAAGGAAGAGCTGAATGACATGAAGGTAGAATAAGAACTGAAAGATAGAAAACCTCTCAGGTTCACTTAGGCAAAGGAGCAGCTCGCCTAGGCTAGCACTGCATGCCAAGACTACTCTCGGGTTCGCTTAAGCGAACCTTACCCTTGCCTCAACGAAGGGGTTTGCCTAGGCGAAGCTTGCCTTCGCTGAGGTGAAGGACCATTACATGAGAAGAAGACACGTGTCTTCGCCTAAGTGAAGCTCAATTCGCCTAAGCTAAGAACATCGGGCTAGAACACGAATATTCCCATTTTTAGCTTAATCATTGGTCCATTTCCTGATGGTATATATATTAAACATGTAATAGACCTAAAAAAGGAGGAGAAACCTAGAGAAGGCAGCCATACTCCCATTTCTAGGGTTTTCTCTCAAGGCTTAGTTTTTTTTTTTTAGATTTTTTAGTTTTACTTGATCTTGAGCTCATGTTTGGAGCATATTGGAAGATCCAACTGCTAGGGGATACCTTGTAGTAGGGGAGCTGAGTTTTGGACGAGATTGATATGATATTTGTTTTGTATTCCTAAACTCTACTCTAATTCTTAATCTTAATCTTTTAGTATTTTAATTGGTGCAAATATGATATTGTTGGGTTTTGAGGCTGCTATGAGTGGCTAATTTCTCCCTAGGGTTGGTTATTGAAATTGGTGGTTGACTTATGGTTTTTATTGAATGATCTGGTAAGGAATTTATGTCAGGTTGAGATTGTATGTATGTGGTTCCTTTGTTGTCTAGGTTTTCTATTTAATTGTGGTATGCCAGGTGAAGGAGACCTGTATTCATGTCTAGAGTGACTTGGAAGCATCCTCTTAGGCTAATTTTACCTCTAATGCTCTACAATTGTTAAAATTTGAATTAACTTAATCAAAGAGACTTAGGAAATTAGGAATGCCTAGTACTAAGTGGATTTTATTAAGAGGGACATAATTCAACTTTATGTGAAGATCGTAAGGACCGAAAGGAGATTGATCGGAACATAACCCGGGTAACTCTATCATAAGGACTGAAATGAGACCAATAGAGTTCCCAAGGACTGATTTGCCTTTGAACCAGTATCACATTGTTTGACCTAGAAGGACTGAAAGGAGAATAGGAATGAGGTGTGAGAAATTGAGGGGAGACACAAGAGTGTAAACCTCATATCGGGCTCCTTAGGTAAGCATGAGAATATATTCATTTTGATCAATATTTTATGGTTATAAGTCATAAACCTATAAATGGAGACAACTCAGCCTTAAGTGAGCAACTTTAACATTAAAGTTTTCTTTCACTTCACTTCAATCATTTGCTTGATTTTCAAGAGTTAAGTTAGTTTAATTAGTTTTAATCTTAGTTAATCATCATCCCAATCAGTCATATTGCTTAGATAGTGAAATTCTTTAGTAGCCGGGGTACTTAATCCCCATTTAAACCAATCTTTCCCTATAGGTTCGATACTTTAGGTTTTTAATTAAAAAGCCATTATATTACTTATGACCCATACACTTGCCAGTTTGGTTGTTTTCAATCAAAATTTTATATACATGCAAATAACCGAACACAAGTTCAGATAGAAATTAAGCTTGATATATAAAGATCCCAGCTCAATATTGCAGCTTTGATCAACTATTCTAATCCTCAAAGATGAAAATGAAAAATAAATAAATAAAAGAAAAAAAATAAAAATATGTACAAAAACCCATTCTCTCTTCCTCTGAAGATGCTGCCCTAGATGATGTCTCTTGATCGATAGATGATTTTTGCTGCCCTATCTCTTTCTATTTATAGGCCACATAAATGTTGGGCCGAAATTCCAAGTAGAATTTGTGGGTTTCAGTGCAGCTCAACTAGGTTCATTGTCGCGATAATCATGGAAGTTTCACAACATTGGAGCATTCTTCTTTTTCGTCAGGCTCTTTTGTTGCTTTGTCATAACAATTGTTGATGTTACTTAAAAGTGTTTGTCAGGACAAAGTCAGTTAAATGTCGTGATATCAATGATTTATAAATACAAATATTCTAAAACCAATTTCGACAATCGCAACTCTAAAGCTATATTAAGTTCCTAGTAGCAACGGGGCCAAAAACTTGATTGGTAGATTTGTTATAGACCAAATTTGTTGTTAATAATGTTGGAACATTGCCATTAGAGACTAAACAATCCCTAACAACAATGCCAAAACTCTAGCTGGAACAAGTACACTATTTTCATCAAGCTTACCTATAATAATATATTTAAAATTCAATTCAGTCTAACTCACTGCAAGTAAACAGGTCAACAAGTCCAAATATCATTCCCACATGGATTGATGAGATAATTTAAAGATCAAGTATCTCTACTACTCAAGATTACTACTATTTGAACCACTAGTTTGGTAAATGCAACTAACTAGTATAACTGAAATGAAAGTGTCTTTGTCAATTTTTCTTTACTAAAGAAGATAATGAAATCTAAATAGATTGGATGTTTCATTAAGGTTTAATAACATTGGGAATGGGATTAGTGTTATGATCATCTATTTGCATATTGTTAAAAAACAACGTAGTCATAAGCCTGAATTTTGGATTTCCCCAAGAGCATAGTAGTATAGCCTTGGAATACCTCCTAACACTACATTTTATTGTTTATAACACCATGTTCCTAAAAAAGGTCAATAAGTCTAAGCAGTTACTTTTAGGATTTGATCATCCTTCTAAGATTTGCTTGATTTTCTTAAACCGGTACTTCTCAACCATTTCTCAAGACTGAAGTCAGCTTGTCCCCATGTATAGGATACTAATGTGCTCTCTTCGAATGTAATCGGCATCTCACTCTGCAATTTGATCAGAATAATCACTCTCATATTACAAGAGCACAAACATTCTACAAAACTGAGATGAAATCGATAAGTATTAAAATAACAAATCAACAAATGGTCCTTATTCCTCGGGAATACACTTCTGATGTCTCCTAGAAGGGAACCTTGAAGTCAGAGGTTATAACATCACTTGTGATTCATCAAAGTGATACTCAGAGTTCATTAATTATAAAGATATCAATCTAGTAGACCCCCAAGGCTATTGATCTCTTATTAGTACCCAAAAAGTGTTATTTTGAGTCCTATTTAAGATAGGTTTTGAGTGCTTTTTGCGTACTAATCATATTATTTAAGCCGATTGACATGTGTAGGTCCCTTTAGTACTACTGATTTTGTTTCGAGGTTGTTTCTTGGTAGTTTTGGCAAAGTTTCTTAAACCTTTACCATCCTCTTTGTCAAGCTCGCATCGAAATTGCACAATGATTTATGCCGAGCTTTGCTTGAATTCTCTCTTCGATTCCATCGCTTCAGGATGAAGAAATAGCAAGCCAGAGACATAATGCGTGCTAGAAGATGCAAGAAGAAGAGAATGGCAATTACAGCATAGCTAAATTTCAAGAATCATAGCGAAATTTTCGCTATATGCTAAATTTTCTAGCGAAATTTTGCTATGATTGCGAAATTTTCGCTATCATAGAGAAATTTCCTATGCATAGAGAAATTCTCTGCATCATATTTTTGTGATCTAAACGACTCCGTTTTGATTGATTCCTCTTTTGCCCTCAATGTAATCATATTATTTAGGTTAGTTTGGTATTTTCGCATGTTTGTGGGGGCTATATAAGCCATGTAATGAAAATTTTGTAACTAATTGCCTTTTAACGTAGCTTCATTTACGGCCCCCGTTGTTCCCATTTTCTCTCTCCTCTTTTCCCTCAAAAATTTTCAGAACCTAACTATTCATTTAACGCTAGCCATTTACGCCTGCTTTCGTTCCCATTTTCTCTTCTTCTCTCTCCTTCCCTCACTTAGGTCGGCCAAACACACCCCTTGAGGATGACAACTCGATGTTCATTTTAGCCTCAAAACCTTAGAAGCAGGAGGGTTGCTAGGTTGGTTGATGTGGGTTTGCGTGTCTTTGTTTTCATGAAGCAGTAATCGCGTATTTGTGTTTCAAACTTTCAAAACTAGGTTTAAATGTTATTTAATGTATTTCCTTGGTCAATAATTTCTGTATGCTTCGTGGTTCAAGTACTTATTGCTAGATACACTAACATCCATTAGATGTCATTTACGAGCCACTGAAAGTAGGTTAAATGCTTTATTTTCAACTGCAGGAACATTAAATGCTCAAGAAATGCTAGTGGACCAAATAAGAATGTTACTAAGGGTCAGTTTCTAAAGTTAAACAAAGATTCTGGCTGGAAATGACTAAAATGTCATTTGCCCTAATGCGAGTAGCAACCCGAGGACACCTCTTACAACCCCATCATATCAAATCAGTGGACCCAAAACTTCAAGGTCTTCTCTTTATATCTTGTATTTTAAACTACTTTCAAATAGTTTATGACAACAACAACCGCATCTCTTTATGCAACCGAAATCTAAATGAAAGTTTCACCCATTTTCAATCATTATACAAGTCATTTAGTGACGAAACCCATCCCCGTGTTCGATCCTAGAGCCGCTTATACCGCAATAGTTAATGCTACTAAGAGTAGAGCAACTTGGGGAGCAATTTTGTTGATTCCCACCCTACCGTGGCACTAATCACCCTTCTCTCAGAACTCACTGTCACCTGTGAGGCTGCCCCAAAATTAGAGCATAGATATAACTCCTTTATGGGTATACTCTATTGATACTTAGAACAACTCTTAAAGAATAATACCAATTAAATCAACCCAATATTCAGATTATAACATTCATTTAAATACTACAAAACTGATAATCAAACACCAATCCCTTCCCAAAGGAGCTTAACCTTCCATAACTAGATCGTAAGTAACAATGACTAGTTGATCAAACAAATTCATTGAAATTGATTAGTACTCAAAAAGTGGTATTTTGAACTCTATTTAACATAGGTTCTAAGTGCTTTTTGTGTACTAATCATATTAATTAAGCCGATTGACACGTGTAGGTCCCTTTGGTACTAATGATTGTATTTCGAGGTCAGTTTCAGGGTAGTTTTTGCAGTTTCATAGACCTATTCAAGATAGGCATATCAAGTTGAAATGATTACACCGAGTTCGTATGATTTATCTTCGAACAGATCAGCCTGACGCATGAAATTCGAAGTCAAACAAGCCGGATGTCTACTGAATATGCAGGATGCAAGCAGGAGCAACAAAGGAAATTTCGCTAGAATAGCGAAATTTTCATGGCGTACAAACTTCGATCCCCGTTTTCAGGTACAAAACCCGTTTTGTGTTTCCATCTCTACCCTCATTGTAATTATACTATTTAGGATAGATTGGTATTTTCACCTTTTTGGAAAGCTATATAAGCCATTTTATGAACATTTTGTAACCTAACTATTCATAAGACATTTATTCATTACGGGCCCCTGTTTTTGGCTTTTATTTTCCCTCTTCTCTCTCCTCTTTCTCTCACTTTCTAGGCAACCGAACACACCCTTTCGAGATGATACAACTAGTGATGCTATAATTTAGATCCTAGCAGAAGGGTAATAGAATATATTGACAGTTTCAGTGTCTGTTTTTTCTAATGCCAAAGCATCGGTATTTATATTTCAAACTTTCAAACTAGGTTTAAAAGCTATTTGATGTACTTCTTTCTTCTGGCCAATACTTGGCAGCTTTTAGTGGTTCAAGATATTCTTATCAGTTAGATACACTGATGTCCATTAGTTTTCAATTACGAGCTGAACAGGTAGGTTAAATGCTAGATTTCAACCGGCAGGAACAAAGTAATGCTCGCAAATGCTAGTGTTTCAAAGAGGAATGGTACTAAGGGTTGGCAACAAAGATCCAGCTTTTGGAAATGACTATAGGTTGTTTAATTCTAATGCGAAGAAATAACCCGAGGACACTTTTTACACTCATATCATACCAAACTAGTGGCCCAAAACTTCAAGGTCTCTTTTACATTTTATTTCAAATTACCTTCGCTAGCATAAGGACAACAACCACTGCTTTTGGGACAAATCCACAATCCAAACAAAAGCCGCACATTAATTCATTAAAACTACTCAGAAGACTAGTAAACTCCATCCCCATGGTTCCGATTCTAGAGCCGCTATACTGCAGTAGTTTTACTACGGCAGTAGGAGGAGCTTTAGGTATAAATTTTGTTGATCCGGAACCCTACTATGGCACGAATCAAATGGCGTCGTTGTCGGATGGCGTCACCTACGGCGATGAGTGTTTCGATGAGTAATTCAGAATCCCTGCACACAGCAAGTATTGGTGGACCTTTAAACCTTTTCAATTTCATTGTTTAGCATTTCAAGTTTTATTACTAAACAAGCCATCACAAAATGCTTTTTTAATAATGGGCCATATTTTATTTTTCAATAACACCGATCTTGCAACCCCCGTTGTTGCTCTTGCTTGTCTCTTTTGTTTCACAAAAAGTTTATAAAAATTAATAGGATAGAGATATCAGTAGACAGAAAAGAGTTAGTACACCAATTCGAACAAGGTTGTAAAGGTACAATAAAGGATCAAACGGATCCACTACCCGTAAGAACAAGAAAGTCAAGATGGAGCCCAATAAACTAACAGCATATAGGTCAATGAGGGACCACATACACCCTCTCCCAGAGGAGCGCACTTCGCATCATACCACCTCGATGATGGTGGTAAGACCCTATTTGGTGCCCCTGCTTCCCACTTTTCATGGAATGGAGAATGAAAATCCGTATAATCATATCCGGGAGTTCGAGGAAGTATGCACAAGTTTTAAAGAAGGTGCACTTGACATGGACTCGCTTGAGCCAGCATTTCCATTGACACCGAAAAGACAAGTCTAAGATTTGCCTAATGTATCGAGGCCGAACAATAAGAAATCAACAACTTCTGCCGAAGCCAAGAAAATTCTTCAGTACAACCAAGACCAATAGTTTGAAGAGACAAATCTACACTTACTCGACCTAACATAATGAGAAGTTTTATCGTTGTCGAGAGGTTCAGAGACCATCACAGATGTCCACACCATGGTCATTATGAATCACTTCTACGACTTCCGCATGTCTCCCGCCATGAAGCAACCACTGAAAACCATGTGCGAGGGACTTCTCGAAAGCACGCAGATGGCCATGGACTTTTGAACTATGTGGCCAAACCCCAAGGCATGCATGGGACTAACTAATCCAAGAGAGGTTGAAAATGAGGCCTTCACCCACCAAAGGGAGACATTTATGAACTTTCCGAAGACATGGGAGATGAAAGCAACCACCACTTTGACCGAAGGTTGAGGAGCTTGAAATGAGAAATCGCATGAAGGTGAAGTATAAAGAACCGAGGTGTCCTACACCCTCGTTAACATGTGGCACTCGTGGGGTGAGAAGGCATTGCTAGGATTTTGGGCAAGAATCTATCGTCTTTTCCATGTACCAAGAGGCTTGAGCTGTGCAAACTTAAGCCAACCACTATCACTTTGTTCCCAGCCGATAGGTCAATCAAAATACCAAAGGGGACAATTTGAGGATGTTTCTAGATCTGTGGACAAATTTACTTATCTGTGCTGATTTTATAGTGCTTGATACCCAACCAACAAGTAGTAGGGCTAACCATGTGCCAATCATCCCGAAGGCCATTCTCGCCACCTAATGCGATCACACTGTAGGAATGCGATGCAAATGAACCTTGGAAATATGAACGAGCCCACATCTTCCATTTTGAGCAAAGCACATGCACCAACAGAGGATGACAAATGAAGAGGCTCAGGCGATAGAGGCCATCCTTGAAGAACAAGAAAATGAGCTGCTTGTGCAAGATGTATTAACCAAGGAGTTGGTTGACAGTAATGAAGACCAATAGGAGCTTCACAAAGTGAGCCTACTGCATGGGCAATGGAGAAGGAAGGTTGAAGTGTTACCTCTACTTACCGGGAAGTGAGAATAGTGGTCCCCACGCTAGGATCTAAGCCCCTACCTATTGAATTGAAATATACATTGGGAGGAAAAATGTATCATTCAAGAGTGATTTCTTCACTATTGAGCAATCCACAAGAGGTTAGTTTGCTTCAAATCATCCACAGGAACAAGAAAGCAATCGAATGGAAGATTTCCGATTTGAAAGGCATCAGCCCGACTATATGCACTCATCATATCTACTTAGAAGAGGAATCGAAAGCAGTTCGACAACCACAGAGGAGACTGAATCCGCATATGCAAGAGGTGGTACGAATGGAAGTGTTGAAATTTCTACAAGCCAGCATCATATACCCCATATCCGATAAATTTCCTGGTTAGCTCCAACCCAAGTAGTACCTAAGAAATCAGGCATTACCACGGTGCATAATGAGAAAGGGAGAGGAAATCCTCACCGAATTTACTACAGGATGGAGGGTGGGCGTGCACTAATTATAGAAGGCTGAGTGAGGTGACGCAAAAGGATCACTTTCCCCTACCTTTCATGGACCAGCTTCTAGAGAGAGTATTCGGTCATCCCTTCTACTGCTTTTTAGATGGGTATTCCGTCTACTTCCAAATCGAGATTGCTGCAGATGATCAGGAAAAGACCACCTTCACTTGTCCATTTGGTACATATGCCTATAGGAGGATGCCCTTCGGTCTATGCAATGCCCCTACTTACTTTTTAATAGCCAGAGGCCCAAGATTTTCAAAGGATATGGTGGAGCGACATGAGGTTTATGGTGGATGATATAACAAGCTATTGTGAAAGCTTCAATCAATGCCTCATCCATTTGGAAACTGTCCTCCACAGATGCATCGAAAAGAACCTACTGAACCTGGGAAAATGCCATTTTATGGTAAATCAGGGCATAGTGTTAGGGCACATAATTTCCGAGAGGGGAATTGAAGTGGACAAAGCCAAGGTAGAATTGATCTTAAAATTGCCATCTCCTACTAATGTGAAGATAGTGAGGCAATTCCGGGACATGCTCTATCAGAGGGTTCATCCGAGACTTCGAAATTGCTAAACCGCCTCTACAAGCCCTCAAAAGATGCAAAGTTTGAACGGGATGCGTAACGCCAAGAGAGTTCGAGAGTGAAGGCATATTTGATTACAACACCCATTGTGAGAGCACCTGACTGGCACTTGCCTTTTGAGGTAATGTGCGATGCTAGTGACCTTGCTGTCGGAGCGGTTCTTAGACAGAGAGTAGAGGGAAAACCGTATGTGGTGTATTATGCGACCAAAACGTTAAATGAAGCTCAAAGAAACTACACTACTATGGAGAAAGAGTTGCTAGCGGTAGTCTATGCTTTAGATAAGTTCCGATCTTATTTGATTGGGTCAGATATTGTAATCTCTACGCATCATTCAACATTGAAATATCTCTACTCACCAAACATAATCTCCAAGGCTCCTGCTTATCATATGGGCTGGGTTCGATTGCTACAAGAGTTCAACATCCAAGATTAGATAAGAAGGGTGTGGAGAACGTTGTTTCCGATCATCTCTCCGCATTAACCATAGCACACACCCACAACCTCCTATTTTGATGAATCTTGAGGAGTCTCATCATGCTGAGTATAGCACCATGGTATGCTCACATTGCCAATTTTTTGGAAACATGAGAGTTACCAGTGGAGTGGACAGCACAGGACAAAAGGTTCTTCCATGCAAGGGTTTATTCGTACTATTGGGAGGAGTCGTATTTGTTTCTTAAGCAGGTCGACTAGATAATAAGGAAATGTGCTTGAAGAAGAACATGAAGGAATTCTCACCATTGCCATGACAAGGTTTTTTATGGAGGGCATTTCGCTTCACAAAAAACAACCATGAAGTTCCGTGATTCGCTTTATCAAGCCAAGCCATTGCTTTAAAGATTACACCATGTGCAAGCAAAGCAGGATATGCCAAAGACTGAAAGATTTCCCGTCACATATGATGCCCTCAACCCCCATTTTAGTAGTTGAACTTTCTGTTTGATGTATAGCATTGACTCATGGAATCATTCCCTACTTCCCTGGGCCATGCCTACATCCTCATGGGTGGACTACGTGTCCAAGTGGGTCAAGCAAAGGCTATGTGGCGTGCCTGACCACAAAGCGTTGCTTAAATTCCTTAAGGAGAACATTTTCTAGATTCGGGGTTCCTAGCACTATCGCGATGGAGGTTCTCATTTTTGTAACAAACCCTGAGAACCTCTTATCTAAATACGGTGTTAAGCACAAGGCCACCCTCAGACATCCTCAAACCATGTCAAGTGGAGTCGCTAACAGAGAAATAGCGACCATCCTTATGAAAGTTTTTAATTCTAGCAGTGAAGGATTGGTCTTTGGGGCTTCAAGACTCATCAGGCATACATAACAAAGATGTTAAGACCCTCCATGTCCCCGTATCGCTTAGTTTTTGGAAAGGCTTGCCATTTACCTGTAGAAATTGAATACAAGGCGTGGTGGGCAATACAAAATTTGAACATGGATATGAGCCGAGCTGGCCTGAAAAGAATGCTTGAGATTGACGAGTTAGAAGAGCTAAGAAACGACGCCTACTTCAATTCCAAAATTGCAGCTGATAAGTGTAAGAAGTGGCATGATCACCTCTATAACCCTGAACCTTCAATCAGGGGGGATCAAGTCCTCCCGTATGATTCCAACTCCATCTTTTCCTCGGGGCAGCTTCAAATCGCGATGGATTCGGTCCATCATCCATCAAGCATATTTGAATGGCCTCTACTGACCTTCTCAACCCGAAAAGACAAGAAAATATTCAAGGTTAATGCAACGAGTCAAGCCCTATGTCGTTTCGCTATTCTCGCATAAGAGGAGTGAGATTTCCTGATCCTCCTCGACCGACATTCCAATGATCGAGCTGGTTTGAGTCTCCATTGAGACCAAACCGCACTTAACTTGCTATGTTTTCGTCAATTTTAATTTATTTTATTTTTAGTATTTTTATTTATTTTAGTTTTTAATTAAAACCTTCTTTGAAATGTTCAGTTTAATATTTTATTTTATTTTTATTTATTTTATTTATTTTATTTTTGTTTTTATTTTGCAGAAAATGTCAAGTTGTGGAAAATTTTCACATAAATAAAAATTCACCACCCGTAGCAAAAATTTTTCTCTCATTGAACGTCCTTCTCTAGGCTCGGCTGGCTGGCTGGCCTCACATCTATGGGCATGGTGGCATCACACTCCTCCACAACCAAACCCACTCCCCCTGTCACATTCTATTTCACTCTCGATATCTGACCCACCCACCATCTCCCATCAGCCAAAGACCAGCCCCCTCCTCATACACCGTGCCCTGCATCTCTCCCGCCGCATGCCGGAGCCGTCTCCTCCGAACGCCTGAGCTCCCCTACCTCCAGCTCGCCCTTCTCGCGCCTCACCATTTCGACCCGATTCCAATAGATTGCCTTCCACCATGGTATTCACCCATGGAGGGCATCGATTCAGGCCTAGATCTCACAGACTCGCACTCACTCGAGATGGCGGTCATCCAGCACGCCGCCGCCACCGGGCCAGTGGTGCTTCGAGGCACCTCCCCGCTTGCCTCCCGTAGCTATGATGCAAAGTGTGCTCTACTACTATTCGTAGGAGTCTCAGGCCGAGCCCCATCCAGCGACATCACATTCCGGGTGGGGACCCCGCCTCTCCCCGTATCCACCACCACGAGGGCTCCGCTCCCACGTCCTGACATCCGGCCGCGGGGAGTCTTCGCTCCCAGCCCGAGCCTTCACCGCCTCCACCGTCGTAGTTCATCGCTCATTTATCTCCTTCTACTGGTGATCAAGCGCCCACTATTTAGCTATGACCGATACCCAAGAACGTGGAATTGTCGTGGTTAAGGACTTTCACTGAGTTCTACTCATGATATACCAAGCATCAGAAGCACCCACGCTGTAGGATCTCACGTGGTCATCCGTAGGTATTCGCGCGCGATTTATGTCTCCAAGGCGCTTCATCCTGGGTGGTTCTTGAGTTTTATCATACTATGACATCTCGGGGAGTGTCCCAATTCGAGACAACTTCTGCCTCCAAGATAGATGGTCGGGCCCTGGGTGCTACGTAGCTCCAGAGATCATCACAAGTAGCTCGCCAGTAGTTCCGCTTAACTCAAGGATTATCTGAGGGCCTCAAATCCATCACCTAGAGATATTGGCCATCTCTCTCAGGATACAAACAACTAGATCTATCCTTTTCGCCCACAGCCTCTCCCCGCATGCCCTCACGGCCACGACTTCCTGGCCCAATATGTCCCAATTCCCATTATTCAGAATGAGAGGAGCTATTCTAGAGGCCTGTGGCTCTGATATCCGAGGCCTGGGTTCAATCCGACAGAGCTTGTTATGACCGCTTTACTTCATTTTGAAGAGAAGGTCCACCGCAAGGGCCTGGCTCGAGCAGAGGCTATTTCACTATTGATGCCGAGGTTACTATGCCACGTGTTAGAGCACCTTGGGTTCCCAGAGGAAACTAAGACATAGAGCAAGAGAGTTTGTTCTATGATTTTATCCTCGAGCAAATCTATTTATGCCACTCTCTTTCTCGTTACACTAGCGTGAGGAGGTCGTGGGATGATTATGCGGATGGGACTTGTGCCATAGTGAGCAAATTGTCCTGGTGGAGGTAAGAGGGCCTGGCTCCATTCATCCCTCCAAGCACCACCTCCCACCCGCCCCAAATTTCTCCTCCCGGGACCGTGTCTGTCCTCCCCACCACGGCAGCCATCCGGGAGCACACATCCCTGTCACTTAGGATTTCTTGGCTTATGGATGTCATTCACGCACTTGCTACTACTAATGCAGATCTTTGCTACTCGCACAACATCGGGTCGAGCTTGACGGCCCGAGCCGAGGTCACTCTCGCGCAGAATCAGGCTATTCTTCTACAGATACAGAGCCACCTTGGTCTCCCACCAGTTAGCGTGACAGAGCCTATACAGCCCACTACTCATGACCAGTCCGTTGTATCGCCCAAATGTTCTCGATTTATACTCCCACCGCCAGTACTTTGGGATCCAGCCTTCACCACCAAAGACAAGGAGGTGGTCACACTTCTCGCAATAGCTTTCTATCCCTACTCAAGTGGAGGACACAAAGGATACTTTGTCGGGAGAGTTAGCATTCTAAGTAGCATTTATCATACTTTGTTTCAGAAAGTGTTTATACTTGTATTGTTTTAGTTTTATCAACTGCCTACAGCCTTTCTTTTTGGGACTATTTGTTATCATGTATTAGCCAATAGTAGGCAGTGGTTTATTTTGTTTAGCTATGTATAGTGTTCAGCTATGATAAGCTTGTACTAATTTCTTTGGTTATATTAAAGTTTTATAAATAAAGATTTGCATTTTCTATTTTTTGGTACCCACTTTATTTTATTTTATTTAATTAACTTTTGTATATGTACATGTTTTAGCCTACATTTGTGAGCTTAAGCCTTTCCTAATGGTGTCGACGTTAGAAGGGTCCTATGCCGAGTTGAGTGGATGACTAGTCAACTTCTTGTTGTGTTTAACCTGTCTCTTCTGCCTTTAGCTAACCACACACCAAGCACGTTAGGTCTCAATGATAGGCTAAGAAACAGCACAAAACCCCCTCTTATGATGCAAACCCTTCCTAGTGTCGTTTATTCCCTTGAATAGGTTATGGACCTCCATGCATAGAAGGCCAATGTGTCTTCCAAATTATAAAAAAAAAAAAAAGAAAAAGAAAAAGCAAAAGGAAAAGAAAAGAATAAAATCGCATTGCTTCTCCTTGAAACCCGAGCATAGTCCGAGGGGTATGTGGCGAAAGTCTTTAAAGCCCTAGGCCCTAAACTCAATCGAAGGTCGGGAGTCATCACTTAGTGTTCGCTACACTGGTGGACGGGTGGAGTTTGAAGGAACAGAGGTGCCGGAGGCCTAAATCATTTGGAGTCCCGGGGTGAAACCCCATAGAGTTTGTAGGTCGAAAAGATCCTCATGGCTTAATGCCCTAAACCTTCACCGGTTAGGAGTCAGCTTGCAACCTCAAGGCTACGACTTTGCATCGAACCCCCAAAGATTGCACCCTACAACGCAAAAGAATCGTTTAATAAGTGGGCGTGTCCCGATCTATTAGTTAGTTAACATATGGTTAAGGCATTAGCTCTGCTTGGAGGGGGGAGGGTAGAGCTGCCTGGCCAGAGTTTATGATCGGTGACTTGATCAAACAAACCCGTAGCTTGGTAAGAGGTCGGGTTCATGCCTCGAGAGGAGCCTGGTCACCAACGCTGATAGTTTTCATTCCTCTCGAGATACATAGCTTAGGCTTCGTGACTTTCATCGCAGCTTTGCATTACCGGTACAAACCTGGACCTACATGTTTTTTTTTCGTTCTCTCGCTTGTCGACATTTCCGCATCGCACGGACTAGCAATGTGTCGGTCGGGGGTGTGATTAGTACTCAAAAGTTCTATTTTCAACCCTAATTAAGATAGGTTATAAGTGCTTTTGTGTACTCAATCATATTAATTAAGTCGATGACACGCAGGTAGGTTCCTTTCTTGGTACTAATGATTGCATTTAGGTCAAGCCAGGTAGTTTTGTAGGCTCTCATACCTATTCTATCATATCAAGCCAGGCATCGGTCGAGCTAATTTACACCGAAGTTCGTATGATTTATCTTCGATCAGACCAAGTCGATTTAAGAAATTGAAGTTGAAACAAGCTGATGCAAATGAATATGCGGATGCAAACAGAGCGCAGGAAATTTCGCTAGAATAGCGAAATTTTCGCTATGTACAGAAATTTCGCTACATAGCGAATTTCGCTACATAGCGAAATTTTCACTTGTAGCGAAATCTCTGTTCCCCTGTTTTGTGTACAAATGACCCCGTTTTTGTGTTTTTCCATCTCTACCCTCACTGTAATTATACTATTTAGCATAGATTGGTATTTTTACCTGAAGGCTATGTTTATTTTATGAACATTTTGTAACCTAACTATTCATAAGGCATTTATTCAATACGTGCCCTGCTTTCGCTTTCATTTTCTCTCTCTCTTCTCTCTCCTTTCTCTCACTTCTAAGCAACCCATCTCAGGCTGACCTTAGGTGAGCGGGAATCAACAAAATTTGTTCCCTATATTCTCCTACTCGGCCGTGAAATAAGCTACGTGCACAAAGGGTCTGTGGCTCAACACGGATGGGTTTTCATCCTATGAATGACTTGCATCACAGGAAAATGGTGAGACTTTTAGTCTGATTTTTCGATTTTGTTTCAAAACAAGGTGAGTTATTTGACCGCCGATCAATCAAAAACTGAAAGTGAGGTGAAAAGTTAACTTTGAAGATTTGTGTCACTAACTTGATAACATGGGCAAACAAGGCAATCCCTGCTTTATCCGATTATGACAAGCAACCTATAGTCCGAGCCATAACCGGATCTTTGTTTAACTAGAAAACCTAACCCTAGAATCACTCCCATTCAGTCAACACAGGTAAAATGCACGCTGTGCCCCTTTCGCTTGAAACCCTAACATTCAACCTCATTTGCTGGCTCAGCGCCATCTCAAGAATAACAATACCCAGCAATAAGTATGCACTGCACTCCAAAGCATGGTGGTAAGCATTGGCCAAGGTAATGACATTAAATGATATTCAACCCTAGTTAGAAAATACGGAGCCATAAATACAAGACTAGAGCATTTAAAACATGAAGACAACTCACAAAGAACCCTAAACCAAGCTAGCAACCCTCCCCTCTTCAAAGCTATGAGGCTTAGGCCAAGCATCTCTTGAGTTGTCATCCTCAAGAGGGGTAGTTTGCACCCTAGAAAATGAAAGAAAGAGGAGAGAGAAGAGAGAAAAGCAAACCCTAAAATGAAAGCTGCGGGAGATATTTACATAAATGAAAAGTTGCCAAAAGATTGCTTCCCCCTCCTCTCCTAGGGTTACAAAATGATGGGGGTTTATATAGGCCACCCAATGTATGAAAATACAAGAAAACCTAAAGTATTGGCTAATACAGGGGACAAGGAGGTAATAAAACAAACTGGGCCGCTTGCATTAATTACACAAAATCAACAGTGGTAGGGATTTCAAGCAGTGCAGAAGGATTTCGCTTAGCGAATTTTCGCTAGCTTCCAGAGAAATTTCGCTAGCTTAGCGAATCAGACCGAGATAGCGAGTTCACAAAATCTCCTCGCTTATGCACGCTGAATTTCAAGAGCGAAATTTCGCTAGCCTAGCTTAAAATTTTCAGAGATACGAAAATTGAGAATCTAGGCACGCTGATTTTCGACATACGAATTTCGCTTAGCCTAGCTTAATTTCCCAATTTCGCTATATCATAAATTTTCGATATGGTCAGAAATTGCAACTCCTAGCGAAATTTTCGCAATCATAGCTTAAATTTCCGGGTCAGCTCGCTCTTCACCGCCCGCACACCGAACCTCGACCATCCTCTTCATCACCTTGCTAATTCCTTCATTGAATTTTGATATGTTTGATGGCTGATAAATGGTATCAATCTTCATGGTTCAGCACATCTCTCGATATTGAACTCCCAAGGTATGCAAAAACCTGCAAAATAAACAAAAATAACCTCGAAACGGCATAAGTGATACTGAGTAGACCTAAACACCAATCGCGACCGGGTATGACATGCAAAAAGCACTCAAACCTATCTCGAATAGGGCTCAAATAGCACTTCTTTTGGGTACTTTAATCACACCACCCAACCGAAACGTTGCTAGTCCCTTAGCAATGCAAAAACGATAAGGACATGCATGCAGTGATTTTTCAAAAAGGTGTATATACAAATAAGCATTACCTTTAAAATGAAGAATTGATACCAAGTTTGAAACCCAGCATTTAGAGAACAAACCATATAAGAAAAAGTTTTAGGGTCAACATCTGATCTATGGTTCTAATCAATTTCCACTAAATTTAATACGATTCTAAATGTAAACTGTGATCAAGCCATTAAAATGCAAAATTATTTCCTCCCCCAACCCAGCTACTCGGCATGGCCTTAAGTCGTTGAACAACCTAGATAGGAAAAGCTACACTCTTCTTTCTCTATCTGAACTACATCGTGTGGTGCAATGCTCAAACCTCGACTTCACCAAAGTCCTGTAACTTGGGTCCACCGATGACTCCTAAATCCAATTAAGGCTTAGGCATCAAGCCAAAAGGATCACCGACCACAAACTCTGTGTGCTTCACCCCTGACCAATGACTTCAAAATCAAGCACCTACACCAAGGTTAAACTATACCTATCCACCCATGTAACGAACACTAAGTCGATGACCCCAACCAATTAAGGCTTAGGCATCTGGCTTCAAAGGCTTTCGCCATATACCCCCTGACCGTGGTCTGCTTCAAGGCAAAGTGTCACACTCTATTTTTCTTTTTCTTCTTTTCTTTTTCTTTTTGCTTTTTCTTTTCTTTTCCTTTTTGGAAGACTACATTGGTCTTCATATATAGATAACACAAACCTATCATGGGTCGCCAACATGCCTAAGGCCGGCTATGCAAAGTGAAAGGAGGCAAAAAATTTGACAGCCTATTGGAACAATCTGATGTGCAGTGTGTGAATTAGCTTAAGGGGGAATGTTCAAGGTTGATAACGTGAACTTCAGTAACTCGACCAAAAATTGCTTCCAAACATGGACTTGTTCTAGCATTAAGGTAACATGCAGCAGCCAATTTTTCAATTGAAGGCAATTCAATCGTCACCAAAGCAATTCACCTGTTCAATTGAAGACAAAAACGGTTACAAAAATGGGGACACAAAAGATTTTGCAAAAGTGAAGTAAACTATATATATAATAAATAAGATAGTTGATATACTAAAATGGCTAGTATATGCATATCAAAGCTAAACATAAATATCACCGCCTACTATGGCTAATACATGTATCCTACGCAAAATTAGTAGGCGCCGATAAAGCCGGTAACTATACAAAAACATGTGAAACCTAACCACCTCACCGCCGGTGGGCGCGGTGGGTCCCTGCACCACTGCTGCCAACACATCCAAAAAGAGGCCGCCGCGGGCAGCTGGCCTATCCTCGAACATCAGGAGCACGTGGGAAGCTTAGGTGAGCTGCGATCCGGCTGAGCATGGGAGCGACAAATTCCTAGAGTGGCCTCACGGATCCAACTCTCCGGTCCCGTGCCGCCCGAAAATGCCAGAACATACAGCAAGATCCATCACACTCGCTATCTCTCGAGCTAGCATGCATGAAACGCATTCGTGAATGCCGTGATAAATGATGGTCCGAGTACTACCGGCCAAAGTGGGCAAGATGTGGAAGAGTGAGATGGAGGGGACATATGCGGAGTCGGACTCCCCACCCTGCCAAGGGGCCAGACCGTCTCGTCCCGCGGAGTCCCTCGCCACCTGGATCCCACTCCTCCTGGTCCCGCCGCCGGAGGGAGAAAAGATATAGGTGAATGACCATCGCCTTCCATCGACAGGACCTAAGGGCATCGAATCCTCCGCTCAATCCGGGGCTCCTCTAGAAAACCCAAGTGCTCCAGACTCGGGGGGCATAATAGTCTCGACATCGCCAGCGGAAGACTCAACAGCCAGCCCTTACGATGGACCTTATCCGGCGTGTAATGTGTGGAGGTCATCACCACTGCAGGGACTAAAACCATCCTCCGAGATCCGATAAAGCATTTAAGATGTCCCCCACGCTGTACGAGCCGCAGCCGGAAAAGGCTGGTTCCGGCCAGTGGATCGATCACAAAGATATGAGGCTGGGGAAGGCCGCTTCCGAAGAGCACGGGGTCCTGGCCGTGGTGTCTCGAAGCTAGGCCGCGACCATCTCCCTCCGAGCCTGATGAGGCCGCCCCTATAACTCTCCCGAATCGGCCTGCACTACCCGCAAGCCCAACGGTCGTTCGCCGCTTCACGATCGGGCGACGCCGACAGAAACCGCTCGAGCGACCTTAGCCGCTTCCCGGGAAGTCATCGAATGATAAAACTGCAACACCACCCGGGGGTAATAATGCTGCCTGGGAGTCATGAATGGCAGCAGAGAGTAGTTCTCGATCAGCTGCATCGAGTCCCCGACCGTGATCGCCCACGCCGGACGTCAGAGAATGACTCTAAGGAAGTCTCGAGTGAAGCGACGCTCCCTAAAAATAGGTGTCCGACGAATAACGACCTCCCGATCCCGAGGTCAGCGATAATCGAGGGCGAAGAGGTCGCCTACCGCTGACGTGGCTGAGACGCTGAGGTCCGGATGAGGACGACTCACCGCCCTCGCACGGCCCGCTCGAGGGCCAGCCCGGATCCGCCTCAGGCCATCGTGACGCCCCGGTCCCATCCGCGGTTCGACACACCGAACCCTGGCGCCTTTAAACCGGGCCGGGATCAAATCGGGTAATCGGGGTCGGACCGAGCCGAATCGGCCCGCTTCCTCGCCTGGGGTAATCGACCACCCGAGGCCACGGTGGACCCACCTCCGTGCGGACCCATGAGCCTGCGAGTCCTCGATTTGGGTGACACCTGAGAGTAAGGCTCCACTGATGAAAATGAGAGCAGGGCACTGGCTGTGGTCGTCTAAGGCCTGTAAAGTGAGACCAAGGCACGACAATGGTGACTCGGCAGCCCACAAAGGACTCCTGCCTACGGCAGGCTCGAACAGGGCAGCCTGGGGGCCGTGAAACCGTGGTTTGGCCGCCAAGCAGGAGTGGCTGTGGCTCACAGGACGGCAAGGTATGTAAACAATGTGTTAAAAGTATACTGGCTCAGTAGCCTAAGGCATCAGGACAAAAAGGCGAGGGGAACCAAAGCTCACAGGGCGCGCAGTCGGGAGAATCAGGTCTTCGCTTAGGGAGGGAGAAGGAAACCGCTGAATAATGGATGGTTCCTCCCTTCTCTCCCTTATAACCCAAAACTAAGAATACAGTCCATCGTCTAATTTCGCTATTATACCGAAATTCCTTCACCCCGCAATTCATATGTTCAAGATTAAAATGAAAAATTAAAATATTACTAAAATAAAATTAAAAATTAAAATTGGGAGAGATTATATATCTATTAATTTAATATAAGATAATATAAAATAATTACAATTTTGCTTATCAGTAAAGCTACTAAATTAGGAAACTTACTAAAAATAGCTAAAATGGAAATTTACTAAATTAAAATAAAAACCAAAATTTATTGAACTGCAATTCGGTTTTTGAAAACACCCAAACCAGTTCAATATCACAAATTTACTCAAGGAGGGTCAAGGAGGATGATCTCCTCAACCCCGACAAGTACTGAGCCGACCTCGTGTCAATTTCCCATCAGTTGACTCGGGTTCCTCACCGATTGAACTTAACTGAAAATCGTCTCCGCAGCCAGCACCGATGGCAAACCAAACACCGCTCACCTTGGCTATGTATCCCGCACTCCCGGACATTCAGCCTTCCCCGCATCTCGACACACTAAGCACACATCAGTCACTTGATTTTCGCCCATTAATTGCGGCTTGCTGTTCAAGTGAAATATGTTCAGTTCCAATGTCATATTGCCAAATGTAAGCTGGGATGACTCATTTCTAAGAATTGATGCATCAGAATGGGCAAGGGCCGAAATGGTCTTCCTAGGATAATCGCACATGGTTGGGTTCATTCTCTATCGTCTGTTGAGCACTTACAACCCACTCGGGCAGTAGAACTCTTGGTCTATTTCACTTAAGATCCTAACTATCCCCTCAGTGGATCTTCACCGCTCTATCACAATGATAGTGATAATGTTAGGCTTAAGTTCACCCAAACCTAGCTGCTTCGTACACGTAATCACCTACAGTGAGGTCTCACACTAGCTCCTAGATCAAGTAATGACTTCATTTCCATACAAGTCCCACCAATATTAACTGAAATCGGGAGATCCCTCGATCCTCAGATAATGCCTTCTTCTCAATACCCAAATCCCTTCCTTGATTGTACAAAGAGATCCTTTAAAACTGCATAGGCGGACTTGTTTGATGATGTCCAAAAGAGGTATATTGACTTTCACCCTTTAGGACTCTAAGATACTGGTCGGGATGCCTTCGCTCTCTAAGTGCCTCGGGGAAATGGAGGTGGCATGCGTGCTTCATCAGTCCTCTTCGTGACAATTTATTATGGCTCCATTTCTTCTCCTTTCCGGTTTCATCAATGTGCTAGGCATGGGCTGATCAACCTCTTTCCACTCCTCGTGCAGATTATAGCCTCGACCTCATCCATCTCGACCGATGAACCTACTCTCATGATTCCTTCTATTTGGCAATGCCTGGGAAGGAAACCTCTTCCCCGCACTTCCAAAGAACTCGTTGATTCTCGTGACTGAATACTCAAGTGTGTCACAATTTTCTCGGTTAAGATTGCCCCTCAAGCCCATCTATTCTTATTTAGTGTGCTCTCATGCATTAATCCTTTTTCAGGCTGGGCCAGACATTGATCCCCTTTTGTTCTTTCCCCCATTGAAAGTTACCTACCACCTTACTCAAATTTAGGATGGCTTTGTCTACAGAGAAGAGGATGGTGGTTGTCGTTGTTGAAAGGTGGAACCAACCGTGGTTCGCACCGGGGGTACAGGCGGTGGGGATTGGGTTTCAAGGAGAGGTTGGGTGATTCTCCAAATTGGAATTGTAGGTATTTTACATGGGGCATTAGGTCAGGGTGGCTTGTATTGACCTTACCACATTTGCACATTCTCGACATCAAATCCTTCACCGAAGGGTGATTCGCGCAGCTGAGCTAAAATCAACAAAATTTATATACACCTGTTCCTACTACCGTAGTCAAGCTACACAAAGATGTGGCCCAGTGGTCGACGGGGACGGGTTTTCATCCTAGGAACATCGTGGCAAGGTAAAAGGTAAGGCTTTCTATTCGACTTTTGGATTTTTGCTTCAAAACAAGCAGATGAGTCTAAACCGATTAACTGTAAAACTCGAAATGAAGCGTGAAAGTTAACTTTCAAGATTTGCGTCACTAACCTGTAGAATCCTAGTGGGCAAACAAGTGTCCCTGCCTTTATCCTCGTTATGATAAGCAACCTATAGTCCAAGCCACAACCGGATCTATGTTTAACTAGCAAACCTCACCCTAAATCAACTCCTATTTGAGCTAAATACGTATAACATGCATCTATCACCCTTTGGCGCTTGAAACCCTAACATTAAACATCATTTCAAAGGCTCGTGAAGACTATCTAAAACCACAAGCAGACGAAGCAATAAGTATGCATCGTATCCTAAAGCATGGTGGCATCGCCAAATTAATAAATATTCAATGCTATTCAACCATATTTTGAGAAGATAAAGCCATAAACATGGTAATTAGCTTTTAATACAAGAGGACAACCCCGCATATGTCCCACCACTGCTTTTCTCAGCTCTTCTTCTCAAAGAAAAGAGGCTAGCCAAGACCTCTTGAGTTGTCATCTCGTAGGGCCGTTTGCAGCCCAAGAAAATAAGGAAAGAGGGGAGAGAGAAGAGAGAAAAGCAAACCCTAACTAAACTACGAGACAAAAAATAAAACTTACTAAAAAATCGGGCTTCTTCACTTTGTGGGCTGCTTAGGTTACAAAATGGAAATATATAGCCACCCAATGTATGAAAATACCACAAAGCCTAATGCTTCAATTTGGCTAATTTTAGGACAAGAGAGTAATACACCAAAATTGAAGCTCTGCTTGCATTAATTACAAAAAGCACGACAGAAGGCGCTGAATTTCACAGTGTTAAAATGCTAGCATTGTAATTTCGCTGGGCCAGCTTAAATCTACTCAAGAGATAGCTAAAATGTGAAATTTCCTCACAGACTCATACTCGCTTAGTTGCTTAAATTCGCTAGCTTAGCTAAATTTGTGGAGTAGTTGTAAAACGTGAAATTTCGCTAGAATATGCTTGTTTAAAATTTCGGGTTCATGAAAATTCTTCACTCGCTAAGATTGCCAAATTTTCGCTAAGGTCATGAGCTGCGAATCCCAGCCGAATTTTTCGCACCTTAGCGAAATTCCCTAGCACCGCGATTCATCACCGCATTGCTTCCCCCGGGTCCCATCGCATCGAATTCCATCACTTTGCCTTAATTCTTTCTTTGATTTTTGGTTTGTTTGATGGCTGACAATTGAGTTCAATCTTCATGATTCATCATATGTCTCGATATTGAACTCCCAAAGTACGCAAAAAACCCGCAAAAACAAACTAAAATGTCCTCTAAACTGGCTAAGTGATACTAAGAAGACTTGAACACTTCCACCGCATAAATGACATGATTAGTGCGCAAAAGCACTCAAAACCCATCTAATATAGGGTTCAAAATAGAACTTTGGGTACTAATCACACCCCCCCAATCCAAACGCTGTTACCCCTTAGCAATGCAAAAAAAGGAGATGCATGTAAGATTTTCAAAAAGTTTATGATTAAAAAGGGTTTATGTACATATAAACATTACCTTTAAACTGAAAAATTGATACCAAGTTTGAAAACCGGTATGAAAGAGCCAAAACCATACAAGAACAATTTTAGGTCAATATTGGTTCCATGATTCTCAACTTGAATTTCCACCTAAGTCTAATGGTTCTTTATATAACCAGATTACTTTTCAATAAATTGCAAATCATTCCCCTCCCCCAACCTAAAGACCGACATAGCCTTAAGCCGTTGAACAACCCAGATAAGGATAGTTACGCACTTCTTTCTTATTCAACTATATATTAGGTGCAATGCTTAAAACCGACTCTCACAAAAAAAGTCCCAGACTCGGGTCCACCGTTGACTCCCAACCACCATGCCTAGTGGCATCGAGCCAAAAGGATCACTGACCACAAACTCTTCAGGCTTCACCCCGGACTATGAATGACTTCGAAAATCAAGCACCTACAAATCGTTAGACTCTACCTATCCACCCATGTAACGAACACTAAATCGATGACTCCCAACCAATTAAGGCTTAGTGGCATCTAAGCTCAAAGGTTTTCGCCATACACCCCTGACCACGGCTCTTCAAGGCAAAACTTCACGACTTTGTTTTTTCTCTTTTCTTTTTTTTCTTTTGCTTTTTCTTTCTTTTCCTTTGGAAGACTACATTGGTCTTCAAATATGGGTAACAAACCTATCCGAGGTCACAACATGCTTAAGGCCTACGGTGCAAAGCGAAATAAAAGGAACAATTCACGCCCTATTGAAATAACTGGAGGCAAGTAGTTAATTGAAGATATGAGAAATCTTTCTGCCGAGTATGCCGGAACTTCAACTTACCAAACTGCTTCTGCCATGGAATTTGTTCTAACATAAAGGTGACAAAACAATGATTCAATTTTCCAACACAAGGCAATTCAATCGTCTAATCAGAGCAATTCAATTGTTCAATCGAAAAGAAAAACAAATATACATGGTAAAGGCAATAAACATGGTGGCAAAATCAGATATATAAAGACCGAATAGCTGATATGTGCAAAATGGCTAATACATTTAACACAAAGCTAAACAAACAAAAGTATCACCACTATGGCTAATACATAAATCCTAATCAAAATTAGTACTGATAAAGCCGTAACTATACTCAAAATCATAAAGAAACCCAACCACCAATCGATGTGGTGGTGGTGGGTCCGTCGCTACGCCGCAGCCCAAAACATCCAAATAGGTATCGGGCTCAGGGTGGCTCTCGATCAGAACACGGCGGCGCCTACAGCCATGATCCACGGCATGAGCGACACCGGGCCGCCGATCCCGTGTCGCCCTCGTGTAGCCGTAGTGAGCAGATGGCATCCTTCACACCAACTATCTCTCGCGAGCTGGCGTGAACATACTCAGTGAGGAAATAATAAGACGGGGCTGTGTGTATCACCACCATGGATGTGGTGTGTGGAGGAGGAGATGAAGGATATTTCATGAAATGATTCCTCCATCTCTGCTCAAGGGGCAGTATATCGCCTTCCGCGGGAGTCCTCGCCACCGATCCCAGACTCCTCTCCAACCCATTCGTCTGAGATGGAAAGATACTCTGCATGGTCATCATCACCTACGATGTGAACTGTAGGGCACTAATCCTCCTCTCAACTCGGCCCTCCGAATCCCAATGCTCTGTAACCCGCAGTAGTCTCCAGATCGCCATAACTGAAGACTCACCGCCGCACCAGCCCTTCGATGGACCTTCTCCTCGAAATGCATCAAGGAGGTCATCACCACTGGGAGGGATCGAACCAATATCCTCCGAGATCCCAAAGAGCTCCAAGATGGCTCCACGCAGACGCACGTCAGACGGGAACAGACTCATCCGAAATAAGTGGTCGAATTAACAAAGATCCGAGGCTGAGCTGCCTCCCTCGTAAATAATCGTCCAGTACCGCGGGTGTCTCCGGCTTGCTCGAACCATCTCGACGAGGCGGGTGGGCCCAATCTCTATAACCTCCGCACGGGTCGGCGCAGATAATGCAGCTCCAAAGCTCCCGAAATATCTACGCCCGAGTACCCGCGACGATCATCAATAGAGAACTGAAGCTCACGCGGACCATCCGCCCCCGAGATGTCATATAGGAATGATAGAACTCAGCAGCACCACTCGTGGGTAATACGTCGCCTGAGTCATGAAGGGCGAGGAATAATCTCCGATCAATCTCATGGACTCCTAAATCGGATCGCCCTCAACGGACATCGTGAATGACTCTGATGAAAGTCCCTCGAATGTAAGCAGTATTCCCTGAATGGGGCAAGCCCTACGAACAACCCGCCTCCCGATCCCGGGAGGCGTGACACCGAGGTGATGATGTCGCTCCGCAGCCCGATGTGACCCAAGATGGCAAGGCCGAGAGGAAGATGACTCGCCGGGGCCCGATGTGCGCCCGTCGGGAGGCCCGCCCCAACCTCCCCTCCGAGGCTGTGATGGGGCCCGAGGTCCCATCCGTGGTCTCGGGAGCAACGACGCAACCCAAGGCTCCTCGTGTACTACTCGTGTGGACCTAAGACGGTAGCTCAGAGCGCCAGACCGAGCTGGGCCTCGTACCGACCTAACTCATGCACAAGTGGGACCCACCCCGAGTAAGGAATCCATATATCTAAAATCTGAAAAATTACTGAAAGAGGCTCGACTCACCGAAAATGCAAACGAGGCTCGTATCTCCGAACCGAGGCTCACCTGAGGTGATCGGGAATAGCAGATGAGCCAAGGCTCACCGGGCCGTTAAACCTACCAAATAGCCAAATAAGGCTCGCAGAGACCAAATGCTGAGGCAGGCAAAACAGCTGAACCACTCGCAAGAGGGTCTCCGAACCTGGCAAGTAGAGGCTCACCGAAGGCTCCTGGTGAGAGGTGGCTCAAAGCCGCAAAGAACCCATGCGAACAAAGGCCGTGGCGTCGCGTGGTCGATAAGCACAGAGTGGAGGTCACTGTGGATCGGGCCGAGTCAAGGCCGAGATCGCGCAGCAAGGCGACTGCCAAGCAGGCGCTGGTAATCGCGCTCGTCGAACAGGCGCAACTCCGCAGCTGGCAAACGACGGGCCGCAAGGGGAGTCGAGACTCGTGGTTTCACTGAGGAGAACGCGGAAGTGGCAAATGGACAAACCACTCCCGTGTTTAAATAGCTTGTCTGTATGTACCAAGGGTCTCCTCAAGACCATTTTTCGCTATTTTTAGCGACCTGCCCCTCACAGACTTCCGAAATTCAAAATTACTATATTAATTATGACTAATATATGAAAGTTAAAAAATTATTATACAAAATTTACTATATATAAACTCGTGAAGTAAAATTAACACTAAGTACTATAGTATAAAAACAATGTACTAAACGTGGAAAACTGATAAATTAAAATTTTCCAAAAATAACTAAAAATGTTAAAATTGACTGAATTAAAACAAAAGCAAAATTATGAACGCATCTGCTTCAAAACACCGAACCATCATTCTCAAAAATTATTCAAGGGGGTCAAGGAGAATGTGATCTCCTCAACTCCCGCAAGAGCTCGGGTCGACCCATTGCTCAGTGCCCATTTGTTGAAGTGGTCCTCGCTGATGGCTTTTGAATTGAGCAATCAGCTCGCAGCAAGTGCTGATGGCAAGACCAATATCTCTTCATCTCCTCGGGCCGGTTACTCCCCCGCACCCCTTGACACCGGCGGGCTTTCCCCTCGCATATCGAACATTTGAAACAACTTCATCGCCACTTGATTTCATGTTCTAGCAACTTTGCTTGGTTGCTCGGGATGAAAGATGTGTTCAACTCATAGTCATGTTACGCCAAAGGTAAGTTGCATGACTCCATTCCTAATTTATTATTGCATCACTGCGCCGTAAAATGGCCTTCTAAGATGACTGAACATGATTGAAGTTCACTATAATCGCCTGTCGCACTACAAAATCTACCGGGTAGTAGAATTTGTCTATTATTTTCACTAAGCATCTCTCAACTATCCCCTTAGGATTTTCACCGATCATCGTCTGGGCAATGATAAGGTGATGTTGGTAGGTTTAAGTTCACCTAAACCTAACCGCATAACAATAATGACATTAGGTTCACTGCCCTAAATCAAGGAATGATTTGTCTATGCACTTCCACAATATTAGTGAAATTGTGGGAGATCACGGATCCTTGTATTTATTTGGATGCTTACTTTGGATTATAGCACTGACTTGTTCAGTCAAAAATGCCTTTTTCTCAATGCAATCCACTTCTTAATTGTCTGCGAATCTTTCAAAAATTTTGCATAAACGGGGACTTGGTGATTATGTCAATAGAGGTATGTTAACCTTCACTTGCCTTAATACCTCTAAAATGCCTGCTTGCTGAGATGCCTTCTTCTTACCTCTAAGTGCTTGTGGAAATGGAGGTGGTATGCGGTGCTTCATTGAATCCTCCTTCAGGAAAATATGTTCTGGCTCTAATTCTTCTCCCTGTTTGGAGTCTTCAATAGGCTTTGGCATGGGCTGATCAACCTCTTTTCCACTCCTCAGGGTGATTATTGCCTTAACCTCATCCATTCCTGAATTGTTGGATGATCCTACCGCATGGATTCCCTTTGGGTTTGGAACTATTGGGAAGGGAACCTTCCTCTTTCTTGTACCTCTAGCAACTTGTTGATCTTGGTGATGGAATACTGTAGGTTATCAATTTTCTGGTTCAGGTTGCTCTCTAGCCCATCTATTCTCTTGTTCAGTGTACTTTCTACAGTATCAATCCTTTGTGCCAGTTGCACATTAATTCCTTTTTGCTCTTCCACAAAGTTGCCTACCACCTTACTCAAATTTAAAATGGCTTGTTCCATAGGAGATGAGGATGGTGGTGGTTGTGGTTGAAATTGGGAACAAGCGTAGTTTTGGCACTGAAGTACATAAGCGGGGGAGTGGGTTTCGGGAAGGTTAGGGTGATTCCTCGATTGGAATTGTAGGTATTTAGTATGGGAGCATTGGGTTGTGGTGGCTTATATTGTCCTCCCAGTGTTTGCACATTCGACATCAAATCCTTCCTTTGTATGGGGACCGCAGGACCTTTGTTCTCTTTGGATGTCTGAGAGTTGAGTGGAGTGCAGGATTGGTGTGTGCGAGGATTTTCGGGTCGCATGTACTTCATGGAGCCTTTTTCCTTCAAGCTCCTCCACCTTCCTAGCTAAGGTTGAAATCCTAGCTTTCATTTCTATATCCTCTGGCAGTGTATAAATCCCTCCTCTAGGGTTGGCTGAAGGCCTCATTGTTTCCATTTCCCTAGGGTTTGGCTCATCCCAACCCTTAGGATTTCGACCACGTAATTTAAAATCTATGGCTTCGTCGGGATGCTTACTCGAGAAAGTCTCACTCCCATGGTTTCAAGGCGCCTCATGGCGAGACATACCACCCTAGAAATGGTTTACCGGCATCCATGTATCGAACCTTGATGTGGGCATGCACTGATAGTCTCCATAAATCTCTCCCAACGGTAAAAACCTCACCATCCTGAAGCTGCGAAGGTGTAAATTTGTCTTTTCAAATTATTAGTCTTATGAGCAACTGAATAACTTCTTGAGGTGCACGCGGCTCGGCCAATTTCTAATGGTTTTGGCCTCAATGAGTTGAGCCAATCTCTTGGCCTCCTCCTTTAGGGTCGATTAAAATGCTTTTAGCAGCAAATCCATATCCGTCATACCTTCCTTAAAGGTAGTGCAAACCTCCTCAAAATCCTTAGCTATGAGTGTATGGATTTTCATTTTCCCATACCATGATATGTGGGAATTAAATTTTTAAATAGCCTCATTGCTACATCTTCGAGCGGAGGAATGATGAGGATGGGGCACTAACTCTGGGAGGGTTGGATGTGATCCCTCATGGTCTATAGAGGTACATTGGATTCATTGGGGTTCGGTGACTGCATTGTTCTTGGTGTTAGTGGATCCATGGTATCGGTGTGTACAACGACTTCAACGGCCCAGGTCGGGTTGTGTCTTGTTCCTATGCGGAGTCTTCTGAAGTTCTCTGTCCAGCCTTTGCACTTTATTGTTGCACAAACTGAGACACAACAAATAACACAAACGATTTGCAAAAGGTTAGGGTTAGCTAAAATAAAAACTGATGCTATATGCTCTCTAAAAAAAAACAAAAGCAGTGAGATTCTTCTTGAGAAGTAGTGAAAGCTTAGGTTCTTTGCCAGTACAGGTTTCAAAAAGAGTTAAAGATTACCTTCACTTGTGTGTTAGTCACAAGTACCTTCAACTTATCATTCGTAGTTTGGCACCATCCACAGGAAACGGCGCCATTTGATTAAGTGCCACGATGTTTGAGCTAAAATCAACAGAGATTTATATACACCTAAGTTCCTACTGCTAGTAGTCGAAGCTGCTGCGGTGTAGTGGATCTAAATTCGAACACGAGGATGGGTTTTCATCACTGAGTGGTTGCATAAGTGTAAAAAGGTAAGGCTTTCTATTTGGACTTTAGTTTTTGTTTCAAGCGTTGATGAGTTTGAAGCGATTAAGCTGTAAAAGCGAAAATGAAGTGTGGAAAGTTAACTTTGAAGATTTGGAGTCTTCTTTCGATAACTTAGGGCAGCAAGTGTCCTCGGGTTTTATCCTCGCGTTATAATGAGCAACCTATGAGTCAAGCCACAGCCGGATCTATGTTTAACTGGCAAACCTCACCTAAAATCAACTCCTATTTGAGTTAACACGGATAACATGCATCTATTGCGCTACGAGTTTGAAACCTAACATTAAACATCATTTGTTGGCTCGTAGACCATCTAAAAAACCACAGTGCATCTAGCAATAGAAATTATGCACTGTATCCTAAAAGCATGGTAAGTATTAGCCCAGTGTAACATTGATGCTATTATTGTTTTGAGAAGATAGGGCCATAAGCAGAATATAAACAAAGTGCACCTTTTAATACAAGAGGGACAACACTGCATATGCCCCGCACTTAAGCTAAGCTTCCTTTCTCTTCAAAGAAAGAAACATGACATCTCTTGATTGTCATCTCAAGAGGGTGTTTAGCTGACAGAAAATAAGGAAAGAGAGGAGAGAGAAGAGAGAAAAAGCAAAACCCTAACTAAACCTACGAGACAAAAATAAAAACTTGCGAAATTGCTTGATTTTGTTGCTTAGGGTACAAAATGGGAGGGGCTTATAGGCCACTTGATGTATGAAAATACCCTGGCTTAACAATTTGGCTAATTTTAGGGACAAGAAGAGTAATACACCAAAATTGAAGTCGATTGCATTAATTACAAAAGCATGACAGGCGGTGAATTTGTGGGGCTCGAAGAATTTTAAAGCTACTTCATGAAAAATTTAGCTATTCGCAATCACGAATAACAAGCAGGATTTATTTGAATACAGCAGTTTAAACCTATTAATGAAAATTTCGCTATTGTGAGTGCCTTCAGGAAATGTGGCAATTAAATTTAAAGCTAGAATAGTGACTTTAAGCGAAAATTTAGGTCCTAAATGAAAGTGTAAATTCCATTAAGATTATGAAAATTACCATTCAAAATTTACATGAGTACGCAATCCAGTGAAATTTTGCAATCTTAGTGAAATTCACGGAATTCTTTGATTCATCAACTACGCATTGCTTCTTGTCCTCTATTGCATCGATTTCCATCGCACGCCTTCATTCTTTCTTTGATTTTTTGAGTACATTTGATGGCTGTGATTGAGTTCGATCTTCATGATTCATCATATGTCACTGATTCATCATATGCCTCGATATCGAACCCACGAAAAACCCTGCAAAAACAAATCCAAAAATAACCTCTAAACGCATAAGTGATACTAAGAAGACTCAACACTTTAATTGTTATGAATGACATGATTAGTGCGCAAAAGCACTCAAAACCTATCTAATATAGGGTTCAAAATAGCACTTTTTGGGTACTAATCAAGGGGCCATAGGATACCGTTTCTTCGGGCGTGGCAAAGTGGGATTGAAATTGGTGCATGGATCGGGTTTCTGTGCGTGATTTTCATTCACTACTCATGCTTTCATGGAGTCGCTTTGCCTTTCTCTAGCTCTCTACCTTCCTAGCTAAGGTTGAAATCCTAGCTTTCATTTCCATTTCCTCTGACAGTGCATACATCCCACCCCTAGGGTTAGCTAAAGGTCTCATTTTTTCCATATCTC
>JAEQBH010004779.1:0-97871 GCA_016808115.1 Tetrastigma voinierianum | reverse complement strand
ATATTTATGATTAAAATATCTTAATTAGCATATAATTAATGTGTTATATTCAAGGAATAAAATACTAGAATACAAATATCTAAGATTTCAGATTTTAAAATATATCGAAAAATATCGATAAATATCTAAGTAGACATTTCAAAAAAATACTCCAAAACGAAAATTAACAAAAATACTTTCAAATTCACTTAAAAATACTTTATCGAACTATAAAAAAAACATAAATAAGTAAATATATACTTATTTGAAGACAATATTATTATAATTTTATCGGTAAATTATATTACAATACTATTTAAACCAAATAAAGACCCATTTGATAAAAGTTAATAATACTAAGTAACAAAGATCTTCAAAATATACAAGATAAATCACAAAAGAAAAGTAATTGAGAAATAAATGGGAGTTTGGATGCTGTATTTAACGAAATAGAAGAAATTGTATGATTTTAGGGGTATTTATAGAATTTTTTGGAGTTAAAATAGCCATTAAATTATCAAAAAATCATTGTGATTTAATTCTAATCATTGGATTTGATTTAAGTCAAAATAACCGATATATCTCCAATATTTCCGATATTTTACCGATATATCTCCAATATTTACCGATATTTTTTCAAAAATTCCAACACATGCACGTGGAGATATGGGCCGAAATTCGTCGAAATTTCGAATTTATGATATGCTCTCGACTCCATTTTTTCTCGATTTTTCTCTAATTTTTTAGCTAACCGATCATCAATTGATAATATCTTATTTTAGAGTCCGTCAACTAATATTTTGATCGAAAAATCGAAATACCTTGTTCCTGCTATACTTATATAGTTATATAAGGTGGTGAGGGTGGAACCATGGCAAAATGGCGGGAGTAAAATGGGGAGTAACAGGCAGTGACCCTAAACATGCCCCTCCAAGACTGACGTGTCATCTCCTTCAAACACCATTATCTATATTCATCACCCATAGGCCAGAGAAAATTAAGAAAATGGGATTTAAATTATTTAAATACCTTATATATATTTATGCAAACTCCTATTATTTGTTTCTTTTTCATAGAATTTAAAAGTATATACAATTTTGAAATTTTTTTATTATATTTAATTTTTTTTATATATATTATTATGCATGAAACAAAAATAGCAGAAATCATTTTCATTAATACTTTCGTGTTCTGGCCACTTGAGCCTTAAATTTCTTTGCATCATTAACTCGCTTAGCTTCACTCTTAAAATTTTCAACTCTATCCAAAATTCACATGGAAAATTTTCAATGTATTCACCTTGGTTTTCATTTTCGTAAAATACGCTGCACAATTTAAAATAAAGTTAATAAGTCTAAAATTGCTTATAAACCATTCTTTCTTGAAAAATGAAGTTAATGAAAACAATGAAATGCTATTAAAATTGGAGAGCATTATTCATTTTTTGCCATTTGATTTTTATGTCTCTGATTTTTGCTATTGTTTACACCCTTTTTTTACTTATAATTTGGTTTTGCTTTATAATTTTTGAATTCTTATACATTAAAACAATAAAACAAAATATATCCGTTTTCCGATTTATATAAATCGCTTAAAATAAATAATTCATTTTCGGTTAAAATTTGTTTTCGCCTTATTCTCGTGAACTAAACGCTGAAGCTTCCTTGTTTTCAGTGTTTGGAACAGAAAACAGAAAATTTTCTACCTATTAAACAGGGCATAATATTTCAAGTTAGAAATGCAATTATAATTTTTTAATAATGTAACTCAAAATATATCTGTTTAATAATTTTTATTATTGTTCCAGGCCACCTTGTTCGGCCAAACAGGTATTATAACAGTCATGCAGCAATTCTATAGTGGGATGTGCAGAAGAAACTGAAAAGTCCAAGAAAACTGGAGATCAATCCAGAAGAGTGGAAAATCTATAAACCCTTATCTGCTTCTGGTTGTAAGTTGTAATTTTTTGTTTACAAAGTGGTTGCTCCCACTAGAGGATGCAAAGCAATGGTTGCATTTGGATGTTTGAGACTCACACCTTACTGTTACAATTAGATATACGTCAGCGAGGGTAATTCAAATCTGAAGAACTAAGCTTCATTATCATTTAACAAATATTATATAAAATGAATATTGAAAAAGGTTTTTCTTGGCTTAAGATATTGACGTTTTTGTGAAATGGGGATTTCTTATGAGCATTTTCTTTGTTGGAAACCAAGGCTATATATATATAGGAGTTTAGAAAATAATACAAAATTAAAAATAAATCTATCAAAAGCATAGTTTAGAAAATAATTCAATTTTAGTATAGTTTACTACATATGTTTTTTCATGTATACAAAGATTAAAAAAAATGTGCAAGTGTTTAAAAGACATTTTCTCAGTTTAAATTTAAATTTTTTCGTACTGATTGAAATTGTTCAAAAGACACTTTCAATCTAAATTCAAAAAATTATGAAAACTTTTAAAAATGTTGCTTCAAAAACACTTTTAATATAAATTCTTAATTTATAAAACTTTAGAAATTGTTTCTCTAAAAAATAATTTTCAGTTAAAAGTTATATAAAATTTTAGAAATTATCTTTTAAAGAGACAATTTTCATATGTGGTTAAAAATATTTTTCAATTTTATATTCTAAGAATTTTTATTTTTGGAAGCAATGATTTGAAAAAGCCATATATATATATATATATATATATATATATATATATATATATATATATATATATACTGTCCTTAGTTGGAACTGTCTGCCCCAGGTGCATAGCGTGTATACCGGTCAAAACATTTCCAGTCGTCTCCCTCCACAAGGTTCCATCACACCCTTTACTTAAAAGCGAACACGTAAGAGCATCTTCCAAGAAATATCCAAATTCTTCAAGATCCAGTGCTCACTTCGCCCTAAAAGTTTAATTTTATCTCGGGCTAAATTCTTTGGCCAAAAGATCTCCGCACAAAGATTTCAAATTTTTATCTATTCTAAATCTATTCCAATTTTAATTCCTGCTTTTCTTCAATAATTACATCATATACCCTTCATTCATTTATATATCACCAAAACACTATAAAATATTTATTAAATTATGTTCCATATCGTTAAATATTTTTTAAATTATCAGGCTCTTACAAAAAATAAAGAAAATAAATAATTTATCAACTATAGGGAAAAATCAATGCTGGGATTAATGGGAAAATATGATCCAATGTAGTCAACATTTTCACTGATGTTCAAATCATATTTATATTTTAAAATAGTAAAAATGAATAAATAACATTATGAATTATATAAAATTGCTATGATGTTATTGTATTACTTTATCAATTGGAATAAATTAAAATTTGCATTTATTGAAAGATATACATGTATAAAAAAAAAAATTAAAAATATCAAGTATATCGCTTTTTTATAAAATTTTTGAAAGCAAATTTTTAGCTCACCGCCTCGACGAAACTGTCGTTTTGGGTCTTCCAAACATAAAAACCCACATCTATTATCTGCGTATTCAGACTCCGGTTTTTTTTTGGTTCCATTTTTTTTCACAGACAAACTTAAGGGGAGGAAGATGAAGCTAACCTTTTTTTTGTTTGAGTTCAAACATTTTGCCATTGTGGGTCGATTTAGTCGCTGATCTTCAAGAAAGGTTTGAAATTTCTTCAAATTCAGATAAGGCCGAAAATCGATCTGGGGGGTTCAAAAAGCTGGGTTTTTTGTTGGTTTTTTTGGGGTTCAAATCTGGTAGCAGCTTTGCGGTTTTTTTTTTTTTTGTTTGAGAGAAATTCTAAATTTCGCCTCCGGTGTTTTGGTTTATGCTAAACCCAGACCTCCATTTTTATAGTCAAAAAATGGACCTCCAATCCATTTTGAGACGCCCAACTGATCTTTTCTGGCCCAAATTGTTGATGTTATTTTAGATTTTCATCGATGGTCGATTTAACGTCACCCATTTTTGCCCGTGATTTGGTCAGAATCGCTCACAAGCCATTTTTTGGTCGGGAAATAGCCCGACCGTGGCCGGAGCATGTTTTGTTGTGTTTTGGAGCCAAATTTTTTTTTGGCTCCACTGCTGGAGATGCTCTAAGAAATATATATGTAAGGGGTTTAATAAAGAAATTAAAAATCAAATCACTTCCTAAAAATATTGCGGGAAAATTAAAGTATTTAGAACTTAGAATTGTGTCCTCCGTGAGCTGAAAACTAAACATTATACGAACCAAATATGATATGCAAGCACAAATCTATTGACAAATATTTGTTTTTTATTTTTTATTTCGATATATGGTCAACAGCCCTGTAAGTGGAGTGTTACATTGACAACACCAATATTGATTAAAATCAAATTCTTAAAAATAAATTTAATACAATGATCAATCCTTCCATGAAATCAATCCATAAAAACTCTATTTCATGAGAGTAAGAAAAGTGTTGGGAAAATTACCCTGAGATCAACCTTGACAAAATATCAACTAAAATAAATGATATAAGGATTTACGTGAAAAACTTATTTATTGGAGAAAAATCATGGGTCAACCAAGACAAAATCCATTATGTAATAAATTTGTATAATTACATAGATTTTCATCTCTCATACCACAAGAAAACCGAGACCAATATAAAAGAAAATACAAACATCTAAATAAATACGTGTTTATCAATTATCCAAAAAGATAGCCACTATAAATCCCGCATTAAACCCCGAGAAAGACCCACCCTTGCTCTTCTCACGCTTTTCTTCTACTCCATTTCCTCTTCTTTGCTCCTTCTTGGATGATTTTCTAAACTTCTCACTTACCTATTTATAGATCAAGGGGAGAAGACATCTTGCTCAGAATATGGAGCCTAAAGATATGTCTCTTAAGGTAAAAATAAATAGGAATAGATCCCATTAAATAAGGTGGTGTCTTCATGAGGAGGACTCTTACTCATAAAAAAGATGACAAATAAGAACATGAATGAGACAATCAACAATCAATATGAAAAAGAGAGAAGAATGCAGATGTAATGTTAGCAAGTTTTAGTGAAGTATCTTGGACCAAAACTATAGCAACCATAGAAGCTCACAAACTACAAGAATAATTTTAATAATTATTTTTATTTTCAATTCCAACTTGAATTAGTGACAATCTTGCCAAAAGAGTGTGGGTACGGAACAAACAAAATCATTATCTTAATCTGGGGCTTAATACCCTATAAATTAAATAGTTTATCATCTTAAATTATCCATATAATTTTTAATAATTTATATAGTATTTTTTTGTCACGGAGTGAACGTCCTGAAGCAAGCCAACGATTGAAAAAAATCCATCATCTGATCAATAGGCACAATAGGATAAGATTTCAGGGTTTTTTCTGGCAATCATCCATCATAATTAATAGAATTTGTGACAGTCCAATTTTATTCCATTCAAAATCATACCCGAATTCCAAAGAAATAAGTATATTTATAATAAAAAGTAGAGAAAAATACGCATGAAAAAAACACTCATGATTCAAGAATAGTTAGGAATGGGTTAGAGAAAAACACAATATTTGACAGTGATTCTTCCAGAGTCATTCAGATTTTGGATTCTAGTCCAAATTTTAAAAAAGAAAAAAAATCGAAAACTAATCCGAGAAGAGTAATGCACACCAAAGAAAACAGGCACATGAAATCATTCAAAAATTAGCTCACATGATTCAGGAATTGAGCAAAGGAGTAAACACAGAACCAAGAACTATAAGAAAAAAATCAGGAATAGTTTGGGAATTAAGGGGAAAACTATGTTTTTAAGAGAAGACACGTAGAGTCATGAAGTTCAAACACTCTTACATGCAGAATTGGAAACCATGCATGATATTGATATGCAAGCACAAACTTGTTGACAAATATTTATTTATTTATTTATATTTCATAAAGCCAACAACCCTAGTAAAAGTAAGAGAAGTGTTACATTGACAACACCAATATTGATTAAAAAAGCATCCAACCAGAAACACTAATATTTCATGGTTTCTTCATATAGTTGAGAGCCCCTCACACCAACTGTCAGTTTTTCGCTGCTGATTTCCCACCTTGCCTATAATCAATCAATCATTAATACAATCATGGTGATTGATAGACCATTCAATTCAACCCTATTATTATTATTTTTTACCATTGGTACATTCAGCTTAATCCTGTCAATTTGAAAATTATATGTAGCTGTAGTTTCATAAAATATGAATAAATGAGACTAGATCATGCCATATTTGGACATAAGTCTAAGTGGTAGTTCAATTGGTCCAGCCGTGTTTGTTTCCTAATGATTACTAAATTGAGTCCCTTAAAAACCATTTGAGGATTTATTTGATCGTTAACTTCAAAAGCCTTATAATTAGACAACATAATGATGGCCAAGATGTGAATATCGAAAGCCATGTGCAACCTCAGATGACCGTGTTAGAACGCCTACCGGGTTACATCGGGCTTGATTTGTGTAGCTAGATTAGTCGAATAACGTGTCGTGTTGAATGGTCAATTAGACAACATATGTGGTAACCACCTATCGTTGAGGGCTACGTGGTAACTACCTACCGCTGCTGATACGTGTACTCAATTATAGTGCGTATATATATATATATATATATATATATAGGCAGTATATATATATATATATATATATATATATATGTTATATATATATATATATATATATGTCTCGTGAGTTTGAGCATGTAAGATATTCTTGAAATTGATGTTACAACTGTTATTTCTCCCGTTTTACGTATCAATTTAGCTAAGATTCATACGGATAATGAATTTGTCGTATCAATGACTTGATTATTTGGTAGAATGCTTTGGTTGTTGAAGAGATTTCACTAAGTTTCATGAACCGCATAATTTTACTACCCTATGGTGGGAAATTGATGCATTTAATTGTGATGCCTCGGTGAATTGCTTCCTTACTTGTATATGAGCTCATCAGACCACTTTTGTGAGTCATTTGGTAAGTCTAAGAATGAATGTATCTGTATGTTCTAATTTACATGTATTTTTACATTGCTTTTTTTTTTTTTTTTTATTTAGTTACCGCCATAACGAAACTTAATGGGACTAATTACGTACGGGTTAAATCTCTAACGATGAATTTGACAATTATGAATCTGAACTTAGCTTTGAAAGTTGAAGCTCCTCTAAAACCCACTGTTGAGAGTTTTGCCTAACAGTTGTTGTTTGATGATCATAGAGAACCATATGGAGGACTCTATTTATGAAAGTATTCCCAAGATTGAAAATTCAAATGCCCAAAGTTCTCAAAGAATGAGGTTCTGAATACTCTTCACTCCACTTTCTATGATGGGACAAGTGGGGTACGATGACACATTGATAAAATATTAGCTTGTTACAACAAGATTAAGACCATCGTATGGAGTTTGACTCGGGATTATGTTGTTTGGTTGATCACGTGACTTGCCTCACAGCTTGATAGTATTAGGTCCGGGCTTATAATATTTAGAAGGACCACGGACCATTGAAGTTAGATGATTGTTATCCCCGCTAAGGAGGAGGAGGAGGCATATGGGAGAAGGGAAGTATGTGTTGACCACCCAAGACTATGGGGGTCAAAGAGAAAGTATCCTTATAATACCTACTTCCAATGAAAGAAGTATGTCAATAAGGTATCATTGGTGCCAAGGGTAATGGCAAGAATGTGTCTTCTACAATGCCCTAAATAGTGGGCTTTAAGGGAAAATGCAATTATTGCCACAAGTTTGACATAAGAAGACATATTGCGTGAGTTGGAAGGTCGTTCAGAAAATAAGATGATAAGAAGAAGGAGTCCAACTCAGGTCGTGAGTGTTCATGGTAAACGACACAAGAGTTCAAGTTGTTTTTTTTTTTGGAGCTGTTAGATTTTATCTTAGTATAGAATATTTTTTAAATTGCAAAATGTGGCATTCATACCATCTATTAGAAGAAATTTAATAATTGTACCTATTTTGGATAGACTTGGATATAGTTTTTTTTTTTTTTTGGAATTGAAAAAGTTAATTTATACCGAGACTCTTGATTGATTGGAAATGAAACACTTTGTGGGAATCTTTACAGATTAGGGTTGTAAAGTTTTTTTTTTTTTTTTCTCCTAATGTTATTACTGTTAGTAGCACCAAGCGTTTGAAATTGAATGAAAAGTCTTCTATTCTTTGACACAAGCATTGGGTCATATTTCCAGACAAAGAATATATATTTTGAGGATAATATTGGTACAAGCCAAGGGCCAAGAGAAATTGTGTTCAAAGAACACCCAGTTTTTATTCCTATGCCCATTGCTTCCGCTCCGATCTCTAGCCCTGTTGTTGACCAAGATCCAATAGCCACTATCGATGATGAACCAATTGAGGATGTGTATCCAAGAAATTTCAGATGTGTCATCATGGATATACCCTTGAGGAGGTTAGAGAGGGCGTATAGGCCCACAATTTCATATGACTACATTGTCTACTTATAAGAGCATGAGTATGATTTGGGTGATGTATCATATCCGACTACCTACAAAGAAGCTTGTCCTAATCCAACAACTGATCGATGGAATGAAAGACGATGACTTCGTGACACCCTCTTCTCCGATCCGACCGATTGGCGAAGTCCGAATCCAAACCGGATGCTTCACTACATTGTGATGCCCCCGGCCAGCTTTCCGTTATCGGCTAACTATAACCACTAATCCCAGATCATTAAACTTGTTTATATTCCGTCGCTACAGCGATACAAAATACATACGTTCCATATTTAATAGTGTTCAACATTTACATTGTTTACAAAAAGACATATACATTATACCAAAAATCTTCCAATGGACCCCTTATTGATGTAAGTTGACTCCGGGCGGGATCATCCCGTCCTCTTAGTTTCCTCTTCTCCCGTACCTACACCTGACGAAACACCCGCTAAGTTTTACGCTTTTAGCTGGGAAATAAACTCACAAATAGACTACCCCTAATAAGGATCAATAGTCTCACTTAGACATATACTTAAGGACAATTATAACCTTTACATATATGCTCATTTCATTTGTCATATCTATCTTTCATAACATGTTTCATTCCATAGGCTTTTAATGTCATTTATACTTTCCTTCGTGTTCTTGTCATTGTATACTATCATCGCATAGCAATGCTATGCTTCTCATATCATATCAAATCATATACTTTGCATATACATTTCTTTTGTGTATACTTTTCATTTTCTTTATATTCATGCCCTAAATACCCAGAAGCTTCTGATACAAAGAAATAACTATATAAAAATCACACGCCTATCACCGCACGAGACAAGGATCTTCTATCCTGTATGTAACTGGCTATCGGCATTGCACGAGACAATGATCTCTATCCGTTTATACCAAGGTATTATCACCGTACGAGACGACCTTGCCATATGTGTGTGTGCTATGTAGTGACCACAATCGTGATCCAAACTTTATCTATGTCATCGACCCAAATCCGGCCTCGATATCAGATCTATATGCCGCAAAGAATCGTATTCTCTCCCTATATGCATGCCTATCTATCCATCTACCCTATTACAGCAATTGGTTTGTATTATGTTTTCTTTCATGTGTTATACAATGATATCCCATATACATGAATATCTATCGATATCATGTATACATATGAGATATTCATAGCATCTCTTATAAACATGTTGCTATACTTTTTGCATATAACCTATATATATTCTCTCTTTAGCTTTCATATATTAAATTTATACCTATGTATATTATGAAACCTATGTATTCTTGTTCCTCTATGAATCTATTTTTATTTCTAGAAATTGGAATCATTCCACCATATCCAAATCGTTATGGCTTTTTCATGCCAAACTAGTCAATTTACCGATTTTACCCGAGGGACAGTTTGTAATACTCATTTTCCAATGCCTTGACTCCATATTTGACACTGGTTCTTTGCACTCCTTTAAAGCTAAGGTGCTAAGGGTTATCCTCCAACTGGAATCACCCAAATCGGAGCACCGAAACTCGAAAGTTACGCCCAAACAACCGAGGCTACCCATGTTCAACCGTAATTTGGCTTGAACATAGCCCCCACTTTGGAGGTAAATTTTTGAAGGCCACCTGTAGTCGGGATTCAATTATTTGAGGATGGTTATCCTTGAAGTCTATTTTAACCAGCCATTAACTCAATAACTCAAATCGGATCGTAAATAAGTAATTTATGGCCGTAACGTCGGTCGAAACGTAAAACAGAGACCACCTGCACCAGACAGCCGACCGCACCTGCACAGTTCCTGCCTCGGAGGCTATATCAAGACCTCGTTCGCACCCATACCAAGACAAAGCCATGAAATTACCCGTAAATGGTGGAATTCACACCATTCTTCACGCATCTCTTTTTCTCCCATAATTCCTTTCTTCTCATTACATCATTCATCGCAAACTATCATGGAATCCTCTAACAACCTCCAACACCTTTTAATTTGCCAAAAGATCCATGATTCATACCCAGTTCATTAAACTTACAAAAACCTTGAATTGTGAAGGATTCCATCTCTAATCATTATCATCTAGGGATTTTCAACCAAACTTCCCTTAATTCTAGAGCAGATGTATTCCTAACAAAACCCTAAAAAAAAACAAATTAATGTCCAAATGAAACCCTAGCAATCCATACCCAAGTAATTCTTGTACCAAAATCATGCTAGAATCCATACAAAAGCTCTTAACTTCCATACTTTGCTTGCTCCTCCTCCTTCCTCTTTCTTCTTCCTCTTCCCTCCCAAACCTCAGAGGAGTTCTTGCTGGGAGAGACAAAAATGAGTTATTTTTGTCTCCATCCCCTTTTTACAATTTAAGTTTCTCTTATTTGCCATTTAGTCCTCCTTCATTCCCTGTCTCACCACAACTTAAAAGTTATTTCCCACTTTGATCTCTAATCTTAATGAATCTTCTAAATTTTATACCTCTTTTGACAAATTACACTTTTATCCTTATGTCTCAGATACTGTTTTTGCTTATTTTATTTAGCCTTATTTTATTTCTCGAAAATATACTTTTACTTTTATGATACCCTAAACATGATATAAAATGACGTAGTTAGTGTTACAACTTCCATGTCATGTATCAAAGCGTGGAGCTTAGCAGAGTTTCTCCAGATGGGCTATAGTCTATTGGGTGTAAATAGGTGTTGAAGACTAAGCGCGATGCCAAGGGACAGGTAGAGAGATATAAAGCAAGATTTGTGGCTTAAGGTTACAGTCAATGAGAAGGTATTGATTTTAAGGAAACCTTCTCTCCCGTGTCCACTAAAGACTCTCTAAGCATTATTATGGCTATAGTAGCTCATTTTGACTTAAAGTTGCATTGGGAGCGTATGTGAGGAATAACTTTCTGAATGAAGACTTAGTTGAGGATGCTTATATGCCTCAACCTTGGCTTTGAGAGAAAGCTGGTGTAAGGAACACATGGTTTGTACCATAAATCCATTACTTGCGGTTTAAAGGTGTTTCTATGCAAAGGTATCAAGTTTGATGAAGTTGCCACTACCAATGGGAGCTTAGGAGAACATCTTCATCAATGCATATATATGAAGATCGGCTGGGAGCAAATATATATTCTTGGTTTTATATGTTGATGATATAGTTTCGCAAACCAATGATATTCGACATGTTGGTCGAGATAAAAGCAAAGCTTATTGTCTAGCCATTTTGGAGCAGTGAAGATCTTGGGTGAAGCACCTTTGTCTTGTTCATACAAATACCGGGCGATAGACCTAGTGGCATTATGAGATTGTCCTCAACGACGAGTTGAATTCATTCCGAAAAGGTTCAATATGCAATCATGTTCTTCTCCTGCAAGGCAACCAATCAGAAAGGGTGACATATTTTCCAAAGGCCAATGTCCTCAGAATGATATTGAGACAGATAAGATGAAAGCAGTCCCTTATTCTTTAGTTGAGGCAGCTTGATGTATGCTCAAGTATGCACACGCTCTGATATTACTTTTGTTGTTGGCGTGTTGGGTAGGTACTTGAGTGATCCTGGTTAAAGCTATTAGAAAGTGGCTAAGAAAGTTTTAAGGTATCTTCTCGTGGTATTATGATCTCATGTTGACATATTACGCATTCACACTTTTCAAGTGGTCGGTTTTAATGATTCCGATTATGCAGGCTGCGTGGATGATAAAAAGTCCACTTTTGGTTATATCTTTATGATGGTTGAAGGAGATGTTTCGTGTAAAAGTGTCAAACAGACACTTACAACCTCTTCTACTATGGAGGTAGAGTATATGGCGTGTTAAGTGAGGTTACTTTGTCCTCGCAATATATCATGAACTTCATTTTAGCTTTGGAGGTTATTCACTTCATTTTTGCACCTTCAAATTGTGCTATGTGATGGACCACAAATCAGAGTACTGCATCACCAGGAGTACTTCTCGCCCAAGCACATTGACGCCAGTTTTATTTCGCGAAAAGTTATAAAGTCAGCCTCTTCATTTCATTGGAACACACGCTTTACAACTAGTTATGCCGGTAATCTAATTAACCAAAGGCTTTACCTATTTGTGTGTTTCAAGAACATGTCACCCGCATGGGATTGTTAGGGAGTCAGGAATTTTGTTTTAATAGGAGTTTTGCATTTTTATGTATTTTGTAAGAAAGCTCATGTTTTTTCTTATTACATGCATATTTTGACGCTTGTCATTATTTTGTGATTTTGACCGCATGAATGACAAAAAAATGATGTTTTTTTTCTATTGAATCAATACTCTTGTTATTGAAATGCTTCTAGATTAGTAAATGCCCTGGTTTACATACAATTTATGCATCCTTTGGTATATTAATTATATATGATTGGTTATGATGCAAGCCTTCTTGTTGAAGTATTTGAGTTATGATTTTTGACAGTAGCGCTCGATTATGCACGATTTATGCATCCTCGCGATGCGTTAATTATATATAATTGGTTATGACTATGTAAATCTATTGAGAAAACATTTGAGTTATGATTATGTTGTCCAAGTGGGAGAATGTTAGTTTAATTTATTAATTATGAACTAAGCATAATCATATTACAATTTTAATTGTATAATTGTGCATGTTAATTATGGGTAATTTATGAGATGCTTTGATATTAACCGGTGGTAGCCCATGGCTTTATCTTCTCCTAAATTTCATGTAGTGCCCCATTCGACTTCAAAAAACTCCATTGTTCCTCAGGCTCATAATATAAGTAAATGAGCCCTAAATTATACAAGGGTTTGGTAAAACACACTTTGGGGAGAAGGAAATAACTATCTTCAACCCTAGCTTTTCTTTGTTTTCATCCCTTCCAGATTTAGGAGACTAATGGCAGCCAACAATTCCATATCCATGCCATGTATGTTTTTCTACCTAATACGAATTGATATGCTTATCTGTTCAATAAAGTTATTATTTTGTAATGTATTTATCGAGTCTTTTGATTATTGATCAATTGTTTTTGGGTTCAATAAATACTCTTGATTTTAGAAAATAATCTAGCAATACAACCATAGAACATGAGGAAAAGCAAGAAAAAAGAAGAGTGTAGATAAAACCCATTTATTTTTTCACTCCTCTTTCTTCTTCTCTTCTTCTTCAAGCCGCAACCTACTCAAGCAGAAGTTGCCTTCGGGTAGCTTCCACCCACAGTCTTCTCCTTGCACCTAAGTGAACCTCCTTAAAAGCCCTATTTCGTTCTTTTAAAGCCAAAACAAAAGAGAGCAGTGGATGGCTTCAGTAAATTTTTGGCCTTGACATCCACGTTACAGCATGGCAGATCAACGCTGTAGCGTGGCAGATCAAACGGCGCGTGGAGAAAATGAGAAGCTACTGGTTTTGTTTAAGCCAAATCAAGCCCTTGCAGCGTGAGATTGCAGGCCGCAGTGTGAATTTCACCTACTTTTTGATGATTTTATGAGCATCGGTGGACCGTTTCCTGTGCATTTATAGATTATTCAAAAAGACAAAGTTTGACTCGAGGTCAATTAAACTTTCCTTTCCATTAACAAAAGAATACTCAAAGGAAAAGTGCCTGGATATATAACAAATTAACTTTTATAAAAGCTGGTCGACAGACGACAAAAGTGTTTCGTCCATGGAGAACAAACGTGATTAAAAAATGTCTAATGTAATCATGACTTCAATTAAACCCCAGCCTCTCTCTTTCTATATGCAATGTCTCGCACTCCCTTAGATCCCACATCGCTACTTCTCTTAATTATTGATTTGGAAGCCAACGAGCAGTTTCTTCGAAATATTTTTTTAATGTGCATGGCATTCGTACACTTTAGTGTTAGGTCATTTGTGACGTGCATTTCATTTCCTCTTGCTAAATCTTTTTTCTTTCTACATCATATTGTTTGTATACCTTTTTGTATATTAAAAACAAAAAGTGAATATGTGTTAAGTTATGGAATTATTCATAGTGGTTTACTACGAATACTATCTAATTTACTTGAAACTTCTAAATTTGAATCGTCTTTTCCTTCTCTCTCCTACCTTTTCTCTCCTCATTTTCTACTTTTTTTCTAAAGCATGCCAAATAAAAGTTGTTTGAATTTTGAAAGGTAAAACAAAGTTAAAAATTGTCTGTTTATATGTATACAAGACGTGTGAATTAAACATATATTTATATTTTAAGATGGTACAATCTCAAGAGGTTAAGGAAAACAAAAATTCTTATTCTCTTTGTAATCCCATATTTTTCTACCCTAAGAGTGTTCTATAAAATGTGACTTTTCTTCTTTTGAAATCATATGTAGAAAAGTGTGACTTTTTTTCTACCCTAAGACTATTTTTCTACCCCAATATTTCCATTCTACTTCCTTAAAGATTTATTGAGAGGGAGAAAATAGAGTCTTGGACAAAGTTCCAAGAACTTATTTAAGCCTTTTTGTGTTATTATTCTTCTTCTTATTTCAATTCTCAAGAGATTGTGAGTGCTTTTGTAATTTCGAAAGTTCATTGTATAAAGTGAAATTAGAGTGTTTCATTATATCCACCTATTTTTTTCTAATAAGATACACATGAACACGATTACAATTTACAATACAAGCTGACCAATACAAAAAGTAAACCATGAGAATAAGCAGACCAAGTTCACGGAGTCGGAGTGATTCTTGCAGCAACGTTTACCATGTCTGTGGGTTGGACTACTTGGGCATGTTGCCCCACGATTTCTGTTCCCTTTATGTTATAAAAATAATTCAAGGTTATGGTCATCACCACTATATATGACACAGTTGACAGTATTATATGCTATTAATCCTTATAAAATAATCAACGACAGGTAGTGCTCCATTGCCCGCCACCTTCACCTCAGAAGAAGAAATGAACAGATTAATGAAGAGGATAAGGGAAAATCTGCCACCGGCACTCATCTCCTTGTTTCTGTGGTGTGTTGATTAGACCTGATTAGATCTAATCAGTTTCAAGGCACAGCACGCATACAAAAAAGCAGCGCACGATGAACATGTCTATTTAAATGTTGAGTGCCTATCATGTGAGCTAGATATAACTTTTTTTTTTTTTTGAAAACTAAACACTTTTGTCACATCCTACATCGATACGGAGAAATTTTCTCGACACTATACGTATTTAACCTTTCAATCTAGTAATAATATTTTAAAGCTCGAGAGTCTCTTGGGTCCGGCCAACAACCCATATGCTATGGCGCCGGATATTTACAAATTCAGGCTGGTAGCTGATCTCGACTCGGCGGGTCCGTTCGCATCCCATGGGACACAACGAGATGTTAGTTCCGCATTGGGGGTGAGGTCGGGTGTGGGCTCCCTCTCAACCTGGACGCTGCTTGTGCTCGCGGCGTCTTTGGGCCCTAGCTAACAATATCTATACTACAAAATGAATCGTTACAACTTTAGTTACAATGTAGTAAACTGTACCATTGGGACTCGTAGTCTCGAACCCAAGACCCCTCCTTTCCTTATGCCCTGCCAACTTAAACGTTGAATGCTTTATCACATGAGCTAGGTATATGTACATCTTAAATCCTTTTATATATTTATGTTTAGTTTAAAATTTTGAAAACTATTTTTATTAAAATGTGTTTCCCTTTTCCGTTGACTTTAATTTATCTAAAAGACTAAAATTATTAATAATTTATTTATCAGAATGTAATTTTTTATCCTTTTTTTATAAAAGTCATAAAATCATAAAATACGAAAACTCCAAAAAAAAAAATGATAAAACAAAAATGCATATATATTAGAGTTTTTCATTTTTCTCTTCCACTCCATGGGCTCACTTAACGCCCCTAAACGTTGTTTGTCTTCTCTTCCTTCTTCTTTTTTTTTTACCTCTTTTCTCCTTTTTTACAAATTTTGTGGTTAAAAAATGTAAAAGGAAAGGTTGATTGAATTTTCAAAGGTAAAAAAGTTAGTTTCTTTATATGTATACCACCGGTGAAGCTTGACCCAAGTCAATGATAGAATAAATTTTATTAGCATAATTTTCTTTTTAAATAAAAATAGTTAGTAAGGAATACCTTATCAACATTACTTGATATAAAGAATTTAACTTATAGCATGTAAAATAAAATGTTGATATGTTTATATGCACAACGGGTGAAGCACAGCCAAAATAATACAAATGAGCTCAATATAAATTTTCTTTTTAAATAAAAACTAATAATTAGTGATTATCTTGACATATGATATTTGTAAACAATGGTTAATTAAAATATTAGAAATTAAAAATGAAAATGCATATTTGTATAGCTGGTGATCACATTAAATGACAGAATAATATGATTAATTAATATAACTTTCATTTAAATAAAAATAATTGAGATGTTCATGCATTAGCATTACTTTTCAAAAAGTAAAGTTTATCAACAAAAGTAAAGTGCTTCAACTATTGAAGATTCCTATCTTGAAGTCTTTTCAATTATTTTATCAAAAAAAAAAAAAAAAAAAGTCTTTTCAATTATTGAAGATACTTTGCTTGAGTTCTTTTCAACTATTGAAGTTCTTGAATCTCCTAGTGAATTATATGATCCCTTGAGGAGGGACCTCGTCTAATGAAAAAATTCTAAGTAGTTGATATTCTCGTTGGGAACCTAATCGGCCTAGCCTTTGTTGGAATTTGAAAATGAGAGAGAAATAAAATAGAAGCAACTCTCTCGTTATTTTTAAATATTAAAAGTGCCTATAAATAATTCATTTGTAGATAAATAAAAATAAAAATAAAAAACTAACTTAACCCATTAATTCTCTCATTCACCATTAAAAATTCTCAAATAAAATTGTGGACTCTCCCACTAACAATTAAATAAATAAGTAAATACAAATATTTTCCTAAATAGTAGGACACTATTGAGAGAGGTGGAGATATGGACACTTTTGAATCATTCTTCAAAAACCTTATCCATTTTTGTATGATTATCCACTTTGGGTCTCAGATAATTATGTTTTGTGGGACTTTGGGTGCACACTCAATAATACTCTCTTTGAACAAAGTTCCAACGAGCTCCCCAAGGATTTCCTTGTCTTTCAAGGTGTTCGGGGCACGTGCCTTAAGTGAAGCTTAGGGGGCTCACCACACCATTTTGTTTAGCATTTATCCACACGATTAAGTCAGAACCCGATTCTGACACCACTTGTTAGGAAACCTTATGCACCATCTGTTTGACATTGGCATGAAATTGTCCTCTTTGAATCTAAGGCCTTCATAGTTTTGTTTTTGGGCTCCTCCAAAAGGCCTTACGTGTGATGCATCATCTATTAGGGGTTCACTACACCCTTTTGTTTGGCATTTACCCACATGGTTAAGTTGGAATCTGACTCCGATACCACTTGTTGGGAAACCTTATGGACCATCCCTCTGCTATTGATATGATATTGTCCATTTTGGGGCAAAGGATCTCATGGTTTTGTTTTTAGGCTCTTTTAAAACGCCTCATATTAATTGGATATTGTTCATGCTTAGCAACTCATAGTCCTTTCCATTCCAAAGGACTTTGAGTGCACACCCAACAATTTTTGGCTTCTATTTAAGATATACACACAAACAATTAGAGTGAGAAAAAATTGGTAACATTATAAGCATATAAAATTATCCATGGAAATATTATAACTCCGAAATCCCAATCCGTGTATGTTTTGAATTAATCATTTGTGCGCAAAGATCTTGTTAAAATAACTAAATTGCTCGTAACAAATTTAAATATAGGTTATAATACATTAGGTGTGAGAACATAATTTGATGAAAGAGAATTGAACTGATAAATGATGATTAAATTAGGTAGCAGTTATCAAAAGGTAGAGCAAAATGGATTGTACTGATTATGAATTTGTTTACATTAATTAAGTACTAGAGAGGCAAATTTATACACGCTGAAACAAATTAAGTGTGTACACAAATTTGTGTATATCACACACCATTACGTTAGATATACACAATTAACACCGTCACAACAAGACAGTAATATCCAAGAGCTCAGTTGTGAGACCACAACAGAGAGATGGCCCATTCATTGCTTTACCACTACTTCCCGTAGCTGCCAAAAATACCATAAGAATAAACCAAGTTCACGGAGTAGAGGCTTTCTCACACAAGCTTTATCAGGTATGCAATCCTCTCCCCGCGGTTACCCTTTCATATTTGGGGGCATGAAATGGACCGCTTGGGCATGTTGCCCCACAATTTCTGAGCCCTTTTATGTTACAAAAAGAAGTCAAGGTTATTAGTATCAGCCAAATTATGACACACTATATATATGCTATAAATTCCTTCTAAATTAAATACCGATTCCCAATATATAAGACCTAGATCAAGTGGGTGGTTAAGAGCTTAGGCGAGTATAGGGAGGGAGGGGATGGGTTCAAGGTTTGAGGTGGAGACAAATTTATGAAAAGACCGGAACAGATTACTATGATGTGATGTTTTTCAAAATGAATAGATGTGATAAAAAAAAGATAAATAAATAAATACCGATAAGTCTTACCAATTATAGGCGGGGCAACAAGTGGTTGTGCTCGTGAATGTTTTGGGGCATCACCCGGCACCTTCAAGGCCTCAGAAGAAGTGAAGAAAGCGAGATTAATGCAAGAGATGAGTGGAAATCTTGCCACCCATCTCCACTGCCTCTTTGTGTTTTGTTAATCAGTTACAAATGCTCATGAGAAGACCTGATCGATCGTTCCCCATTTATGGTACTGATGAGATCCACTAATCATTTGTTTCAAGGCACAGCCACTGCATGGCAAAGTGTATGGAAGTGAACTACAAAGCAGTTTCCAAAATTCATGAGGTGTACACTTTCATTTCTCAGTGCGTCATTTTTACAAACGTGGAGTACCCATTTTCATCTCTGGAATATTCCAAACCTTTTTTTCTTCTACAATACCATCATTTTTAATGTTTTTTATTCATTTCAAAACTTAGCATTTGACATCTGTCATAAATATCCCCATGCACCCATTAGAAAAAAGCGATATTTGGTCAAAAGACTTTTAATAATCGGATGAATGACCCCTCCTCCTTTGTTTTCTTTTTTAATTGACTCATATAGGATGGATAGATATTACATTTGTTTTTCCTCATTTCCCCTATTTCATTCCCTATGCTTAATGAATTTTTTAGGGTCTTTAAAAGAGCTTCAACTTGTGAGCTCTTGAAGAAAGAAAGTAATGCAAAGAAGAGAAGATTTATTCAACTGAATAGAGAAAAGGAAAAATAAAATACAGAACAGGACTTGAGATGCACGTTATATAGCAACCATGTAACAACTAAAACAAACTCTGAAACTAACCAAAACAAACTTAACACTGATCTAACTAATCAACATAATTATATCAGATAATCCTGCAAGTTGCTGCAGTTATGGCTCCAACACTCTTCAGCCTGCCCATTAAATTTCCATTGATAGCTAAAACCCAAAAATATAGAAGAACGAATAGGATGTTGTGTACAATTTTCTCATCTTTTCCTTTTTTTTTTTTTCTTTAAGATCTTTCATCTCCTTTTTCTTTTTCTTTTTTTAATTCTTGTTTATTTTTGAAGGGTTTCTTTATATATTCATTTGCAATGGCTTTTTTTAATGGGATATTTGGAATTGTTATAAATATTCAATCTTATGTTGTGATTTTTTGCAATTTCCTTTAATTTTTTTAAAATCATTTTTTGTAAATAGGGTTTGGTATTGCATTATTTTTAAATGAGTTTTTTTAATGATTTTATAAGTTTTTTACTATATTCTTAATTCTTTGTTTGTTTTTATCTTCTTGTTTTTTCGCTGCCCCTAATTTGTTTTTTCCTTTTTTTTTTCACCCGTCATTATTCGGTTGTTTTTTTAGGCTTTGTTCTTTCAAATGTTTTTCATTAGATTTTGATAATATAAGTTTTTGTTAAACTCTTGTTGTGAAATGATGTTGTGAATTCTTTGTCATCTACCATTTAATTCTAGAATTTAAGTAAAGACATTTTTCATAAAACTCAACTTACGGTTGAACTGATTTATATGAGCTATAGAAATGGCATTCCTCGTCATATATAGAGGGAGGCTTAATAAATTTGTTGGCCACTTTGATCTCACTAGGTCGCGAAAGGTTTCTTGAACCTTCTGATAGGTTATGGGTATTCTTAAAGCGCCTAAATATAAATTTAATCTAGTGGGTGATGCTTGTGAAAGTGGTAGAGAAAAAGAAAGAGGAATAGGCCATTTTGAAAAACCACAAAAAGAAAAAAAGAGAAACAAAATAAAATGCATGATTAAAAGTTTTAATTTTCCTCTTCATATACTCAACGTTCCTAAATGTAGTTTATATTCTTTTCCTTCTTCTTTGTAAATTCCTTTCTCCTTGTTTTTCAAATTCTATGGTTAAAAATGTAACATGGCGTTGGATTGAATCTAAAAGGTCGCTAGCCATAGTTTCTTTATAGTATACAATTAGTGGTGAGGTAGGGATTACAAAGTTAAGGAGCAAAACCTAAAGACCCTGCTTTTTGTTCATCTAAAAGTACTGAGAAGAGAAAAAGCGGAAGGAAAAAATTTAGAGAAAAATAAAAAGTAAGTTTAACCTTAACAAATTAATTCTATATGTTTATTCAAACTTATTTCATTTGTTTATCTCAATTATAGATTAAGAAGGCTTAAAAATATATAAAATTCTTTAAGAAATTTTGATTATATTTATTTTCTTATATTTTCGACAATAAAACCAAACATTTAAAAATCATTTTTTCTGAGATTTACTTATGCTTTGTTTCAAACTCATTTTGTACAAAGTAAAACATGATGAAAGATGGTGAAAAGTAGAAGGAAATAAATTTAGAGTAGTATTAAAAGGAAGTTTAAATTTAATAATTAATTCTAACAAGTTTATTCAAACCTTATTTTATTTGTTTCTTTATTCTAAGGACTAAGAAAATTAAAAAATATATGTGTAATTTAAAGAAATTTTGATTATATTTTATTTTCTTATATTTACACGACGGTACCAAACATTGAGAGTAAATCATTTTTTTATTATTCTTTGGTTCAGTATCACTTTTCTCAATTTAGTTTGGAGCATGAAAATTATTGAGGTTGAAAAATATAAAAGAAGAACTGAAGGAAACAAAATTTAGTGGAAAATAAAAATTATGTTTAAACTTAATAAATTAAATTTATATGTTTATTCAAATTCATTTATTTATTTATCTCTATTAAATAAGGATTAAGAATTTAAAAATATTTAAAATTATAAGAAAATTTTATTATATTTAGTTTTATTTGATATTTTCCATAGTAAAACCAAACATAAGAAAATCAATTTTCTTCATTTTCTGGTATTTTTCGGGTCCCAAATGAAGCCCTCGGATTCCAAACATAGCCTGAGTAAAAAAGTTTTGTAAAATCAACAATCAAAAGCTCTAATTCATTGGCTTAGAAGTTGTACATTTCAAGGAGACATGGTATAGCAGTTGTACACTGTGCCTATACCGGCTCCGTTAATGTTAATACAACGCGTGAAGCTTGATCTTAAGTCAATGATAAAACAATTTTAACTAGCATAATTTCCTTTTTAAATAAAAATAGCTAATATAATAATATCTTATCAACATTATATGATATAAAGAATTTAACCTAATATAAACAATGATTAAAATATTAGAAATCTTAGCATAATTGCAAATTTAAATTCCCTGCACTTCCGCCAGCTTGACCTAACTTAATGACAAAGTAAGATTACTGCACATAACTTTCATTAATTTAAATGAAACTAATTTACAAGAGATGTCCATACATTAACATTACTTTTCAAAAAGTAAAGTTTATGTAGGAAAGTAAAGTGCTGTGATCAACTATCGAAGATTCGTATCCTGAACTCTTTTCAAATATCGAAGTTGTTTAATCTCCTAGTGAATGAGATCTCGTCTAATGACAAAACTCAAAGTAGTTGATATTCTTGGCTTTCTATTTAAGATATACATCAATAAATAATAGAGTTAATAAGAAATGGTAACATAAGCATAAGTAAAACAGATCCATGAAATATTAAACTCCGAAGTCCCAACTGTGTATGGCATGGGATTAATCATATTATGCAAAGAACTTGGTTAAAATAACTAAAAATGCTTGTAACAAATTTTTAATGGTTAATAGGTGAGTAGTTAATATAATTTTATTTGAAAGAGAATTGAAGTGATAAATGGTGATTAAATTAGTTAGCAAAGTTACCAAAAAGATAGAGTAAAATGATAGTTCTTATTATGAATTTTGTTTACCTTAATTAACTATTAATATATTCTATCGTTCATATTGAAATGAGGATACTCTCTGTTTGAAAGATTCCTGCCTCATGCCGATCGCTTAGATTGACCTCCTATTGGACGATGAGCAAATTATTACAAATTGATACACTGAAAAGTTAGATTTATTCTTCTTCACAACCAGACATATTACTCATATGCATCCAAGAGCCCAGTTGCAGAACCACAGAGATTAACTCCAATATAGCTTTATTACTTTCGTGGCTTCCAAAAGTATAGCATAAGTTATCAGCAGACCAAATTCACGGAGCTGGAGGCTTTCGCAGTCATTGCTCTCATATACTTGCAACCCGTTTTGTGGGTACCAAGTTTTAAAAGAACTGGACCGTTGGGGCAGCTGTGTTGCTCCGCTTTTGAAGTTTAGCACTGTATACTTACAAATTAAGACAAGTCAGGTTATGGTTAATATCAGTGAGATAAATTAATTATGACATTGTACTCCATATCCATGCTAATCCTTGTAAAATATTGTTGTGTAGTGGAAGCTTTAATCTAGATGATAATAATTCAAAAACAAAAAAGATAAATAGAAGTTTTAACGTGATTCGGCCAATTATGTTTATATCCACGGATAAGATGTAATCTTTCCACTATACGATAAAAAATATTGGGCTACCGAAACATCCTATTGTTTCTCCATTCATTGTATCCATACCTTGAACCGCGAAACCCATTGCTCCACCGGGTATTCCCGTTCTTCCCCACATTTGTACGCACCCCATATTGCATTTACAAGCACATTTCTCTTATCATTTTTCTCTCTCATAATCTAGAATATTTATAGTGATATTCATAACTACTTTCTTTATTCCGTAAGGAAACTCAAATTTACAATAATATAATGACTTAAGAATTACCTTATAAAATATTTCGCTTTATGGGGTCAGGAATTAATACTAATTAAAATTTGAGACATATTCCAAAATAGTTAATTGATGTTGTTATATATATATATATATATATATATATATATATATATATATATATATATATTTACATATGTATATGAAAAAAATTGTAAAGGCTGGTCTTTAACAATTGTAGGCGCAACAACAGGCTGTGGTCGTAAATGTTTTGGGAGATCACCCACCTTCAAGGGGCCTCAGAAGAAATGAAGAAGAGATTAATGCAGATGAGAAAAATTCAAGCTTCTTAATTGCCTCTTTGTGTTTTGTTAATTAGTTGCAAATGATCATGAGAAGAGCTGATCAGCCCCCATTTATAGAGAGATCCTATCATTTGTGTTTCAAGGCACATCACTGCATATCAAAGTCTGGCAACTAACAAATCAATTTCCAATAATTCAAGAGATATACACTCCCACTTCACTTTTCCAGTGTCAAACTCCGACCTACTTCATCCTCGGATTCTACCTTTTCTTCTTCTGGCACTCATCATTTTGGTGAATGTTTTTTATTCATTTCAAAATCCTAATTGACATCGTCTGTCATTCCACTTCTTATCTATTTTTAAATATATATATTTTTTATCCCACTACAAGGAAATGAGCTTTTAGTTGAGGCCACTGACCCCAACCAAAAAGAAGATTATGTGCAACTATTTGATATGGTTGCAACTTAAATAGGCTGCAACTTAAAAGATTATAGCTACAATTTTAGTTTGAGCTGCAACTAAAGGAGGTGCAAACTAAATGAGGCCCTATGGATGGGGTCATTCCTGGCTGCAATTAAAGGAGAGGATTATGGTTGGGGTCATTTTAGGCCGCAACTAAAAGAGAGGATTATAGTTGGGTTATTTCTTGACCGCAACTATAAGGGTGCCTATGGATGCAAATATTTTAAGACCGCAGCTATAAGAGTGATTAGGAGTGAATTTTTTATCAAGAGGGGAAATATAAATGGGGTGTGTGAGTAGCTGCAACTATAAGGTGATGTATAGATGGAATCATGTGTTGGCCTCTATTATGAGGTGATATATAGATGAGGTCATGTGACGCCCCAACCGGAACACAGTTCACCTTCCATCGATGTGGAGGGCCCACTACGTGAGGGTCAAGCCGCCAATTTTGAGAACCTCAAACCCACTAACCTTTAGGTATATACTCATGACAATAATTTTCTAATCCAGATTATAATTTTCTAGAAATCTTAGACTTATCGGAATGATAAAAGTTTAAGCTCATATTCTTACAAAATAGTCCCACTATAGGATTTATGTAAAATTATTATTTACATGCCATACAAAATATGATATGTACAATATTTCTCCAAAATTCAAGATCTACCTGATAAGTCCTACAAGTGTGATGATCCTGGCGAATGTGAGATGTCATTAGCAGTCGTTTTAGCTCCAAAACCTACACGGACAAAACACTTGTTAAGTTTATAGCTTAGAGGGGACCATATAACATGGACAACCGCTAATAAAGATTGTCATAAACCTCGATCATATAAGTGGGGGATTGTTGTTGGTGCAATAATATATTTAAAAGTATTGGTATGTGTGTTTGAACAATAGATGGAGGGTAGGAGAGTGGTTGAAGCCACTCATATTGAACCCACAACCCAAGTTCGAACCCTACCATATACATATTTAAATATCAAAGATGGGCCTGGGCTCAAGCACCTCAGCCTTTGTGCTGTTGTCTAAATTTTTTATTTGATTTTGTCAACAACGTTTTTATTATTTTTATTTGATTTGTCAATAACAAACCACACTTCCCAGTGAAATTCGGCTGGGCAACCTCCCCACATTTTATTGAACTCTTTCTGGTTAAAGCAAAAACCACTTCGTGTTTTTTTTTTTATAAATAGCGTAAGAAGACAAAAGAAATACACCGTAGATGCAAAGAACAAGATATGTCAGGCACGAATACCGAAACATAAATCATCTGCGGTCCGCTGGGACCCCATTTCCCGCACCCGACCGCATGCAATGCGAGCAGCCATGAATCGTCTTAAAGAGAGCGACCTAGTTCGTGACTCAAGCCATCATTATCTACCAGTTATTGTTAGTTGTTCTTTTCGTCTATATTGCATTTTCTGAGGTAATATCTATAACAATTTTAAGACGATTTTTTTGTTCTGCCATGGATGTTGAGAAAAAGTCTGCTGTTACTACTGATAATAACAACAACAAACCTTTCAAGTTTGAGGGTATGCATTTCAAAAGATGGAAAGCAAGATGTTGTTTTATATTACTACGAAAAATGTTGCTTATTCTGTCATCACTAAACCTACAATGTTTAATCAATCTGTCGAGAATACAAAAGAAACTCGCAATTGTGACTTGTGACGATTTTTTCAGTAAGAACCATATTCTCGAATGCTTTTAGTGATGATTTATGATTATTACTTCTTTAAACCGCAAAGATGTTTGGGATGCTTTGCAAAAGAAATACGATACTGAGGAGGCTGGGTCTAAAAAATATGCTTTTAATAATGATACATGAAGTTCCAAATGGCTATTGAAGAAAATCTATTGTCTCACAATCTCATGAACTCCGCAAAATTACCATGAAATTTTATCTCGGTTGCATGCATTGATGAGCAATTTCAAGTCGCAGGTTGATTGACAAATTGTTTAACAAGTCGGGAATGATTTCAAGAAGGAGTTGCGCCCACAAAACAAAGGAATTTCGATGGTCATCACCAAAAATCGCAGTTGAGAGGAAGCTCTAAACAAGATTCAGGAGACGCTTAGTGTTGCCCCAAGGACAATAATAAAACTTCGCCTATTTGAAGCCAGTAGCAGTTTATGAAGCCAAGCCACAACCAAAAAACCGTATCGTAAGATCTTTCAATCGGGAATAAGAACATGAAGAATTAAAACCGTAATCAGAACAATAATGGACTCCCTTTAAGGCAAAGCACATAACAATAACCGCTTTATGTGTTATGCTGGTAGCTAAACTCAACATATGGTTCGGTAGAATCGCATTCTATACCGTTCAATATGATCGAGAGAACCACTAGTAAAGTATGATAACGTAAATCAATATGATTTCCTCGATCCGAAGGGCGGTGGGCGTATTCTTGGAGTCGCACGACATATTCGTTATGATCGTTCGCTTTCAAGACCTTATTTTGAAGCCAGAAAGACATGGCGCGATGTCAGTGACCTCACAACCATTAAGGTCGGAATCGCATTCGACTACTTCTGTGTCCTACACACCCGTAAACAGAAAGAATCTTGTTTCTAGTTTTTTACCTCAATAAGGCCGGGTTAGCGCATTGGTTTGGTTCGATCAATATGTCACCAAAAATGGATCTTTTCAGGGGTAAGTGGCTAGTGTTTCGTGATAATATGTTCAAACTGAATGTTGAGATGAATAAAAATGTTGCATCTTCTTCTTATATTGTTAGTTCCTTTAATGTTTGGCATGCTAGACTTTGTCATGTTAACAAAAATTTAATCAAGAACATGAATAGGCTAGGTATTATTCCTAATGTAATGCTTGGATGATTTTGAAAATGTGAGTTTGGTAGTCAAGCCAAATCACTCAAAACCCCACATAAATCAATGAACGAAAATCAAACTTTGACTTCATACATTCTCTGATAGAGTATGTGAATTTGATGGTGCATTAACCAGAAATGAAATGATATTTCATTAAGATGACATGATTATTCAAATTATACGTATGTTTATTTGATGAGGCATAAAAGTGAAGCTCTTGATATATTTAAAGTCTTTACAACCGAAATATAAAATCAATTTGAAAAAAAGATTAAGAAATTTCGTAGTGACAAAGGCACAAAATACTGTTCTATTGAATTTACTAAGTTGTATGAAACTCTTGGCATAATTCATGAAGTTACTGCACCTTATTCACCGTAAATGAATGGAAAAGCCGAAAAGAAAAATAGGATTTCTGTGTGAACTTGTCGTTGCTACCTTGTTAAATTCTCGTGCTACTGTGACAGGGGGAGTAGAAATTCTTTTAATCGTCTGCTATTTTGAATAGAAGTGCCTAACTAATAGCCCCATAGAACGGTGGTTAAATAGAAAACTGAATGTCTCTTATTTTCGAGTATGGGTTGTTTGGCATAAGCGATACCGCATCCAAAAAGAATGGCAGAGCATATGAATGTGTTTATTGGATATGAAATACATAGCAAGGCATATAGGTTTTATGATATCAAAAATAATGTGATTATAGAGTCACTTGATGCTGATTTTCGAGGACAAATTTCCTTTTAAATCTAAAAATAAATGGGTTCTAAAGAAAATAAAATAGTAAATGAATCGAAATTTGTCAAAAACGAAAAGAGCTAGATACAAATATACCCAAACTAAGAAGAAGTGTACGACCTAAAGTTAAAGATTTTGATCCGATTTATGCCTTCACTTTTTAGATGAAACTCAAGTATTTTAGAAGAGGCCTATACCGATCAACTAAGGCAAGAAGTCGGAATGACCTAAATGGATTCTTACAAATAAATAAAACATGGAAATTGGTAGATTTACCTACCGTTGTAAACTATAGGATGTAAGTGGGTACTAAAAGGAAACCGAAGGTACGATGGTTCTCAGAAAATATAAAGCAAGACTGGGTTGCTAAAGGTTTCCAGTGCGTAAAGAAAATATTGATTCTTTGACACTTATTCTCCTCGTCACTAGAATTACATCAATTGCAAAATGTATTATTTGCTACTTTTCATTCATGATTTAATTATATATCAATGGATGCAAAAGACAACATTTTTAAATGGTGTCTAAGAAGAAATCTGCATGGATCGCCCTCGGTTTTGTTGTTCCGTGGCAAGAACATAAGGTATGGAAAGATCTTTATATGGTCTTTAAACAAGCACCAAAACAATGTACGATAAATTTGATTCTTTGATTATTAGTCATGGTTTTAGAATAAATGAAAGTGATAATGTGTCTACTATAAATTCATCGATTAATATATGCACTATCATATGTTTATATGTGGACATTTATTGATATTTGATCACATATTGATGTTGTCAATAAAGTTAAAAATTTTCTTAGACAAAATTTTGATATGAAGGATCTTGGAAAGGTTGACCTTATTCTTGGGACTAAAATAACAAGAACAAGTGATGGAATTGCTCTAGATCAGTCTCATTCATTATATTGAAAAATTGTTGCGTAAATATAATTATTTTGATTGCAAACCTATTTGCTCCCCTTATGATCCTAGTGTTAAATTGTTTAAAATACAGAAAGTATTAGACAACCGAGTATAAGTATCATCAGGCGCCGCTTAGTGCCAGCCGGACGCACTCCGACCGATATCGCATATGCCGCTGGGTTTTATGTTTACTAACTCCCCTAGTAAGGAGCATAAGTTTGCTATTGGAAGGCTCATGCGGTATCTGAAAAGAACCATGAACCTACGATTACATTTCCGTAAGTTTCCGCCGCCCCCCGAGGATTTAGGGATGCGTATTTGGAACACCGGTCGATTCCAAAGCAAACTGGGCAAGGGTCGTTGAAGAAATGCACTATTCTTTGAAGCTGTCCATCACTATGGAGTCGTAACTTATTGCTTTTGCCACGCCAGAGGGTGCCGCTGGTTTCGAATTTTTTCGGGTAGATACTCCTTATGGGAAAGACCACTCCGGCCGTTTTGGCCATCAGGATAAGATCGCGGCTGGCCCTATACAGAACCGTTATTATAATCAAGAAGAGCTCGATTATACGCCGAAACATAGCACTATTAGATAATATCTCGTCTACAAAAAGCCGTAAGAGGATTATGTTAGCTCAAGGAATCTCACGATCCTTTGACTAAAGGATTAGCACGTGAAAAGTATGGGACACTTCGAAGGACGGTGGCTAAAGCCAATCAATAAATGAGTCACTAGTAGCTGGTAACCACCCCATTGGAGTGGGAGATCCCACAAAGGTTCAATGGGAAGAACAAGTGGATACACGTGAAATCATGCAAGCCGGCCATGAAATATAATACTCCAAGTCCATTCCCCACGTGATGATATTCTCAGAAGGAATAAAGGTTGAGTTTATTAAAACTCTTAATGAGATCTATAACAAAGTGGGATGTTATACTATATAAACATCCTTGGATAGTCTCACCTGCGTATATGTGAATGTGGGGGCCGCATTCTGTTTTTTTGGCAAATTCCTTAGAGCATATACTATAACCAGATATGCTCATGGCCGAAAAGTGTCGGCTTCCGAATTGCAGGTTAAGAGAAATGTGTGTGATATTTATTCTTTGTAATAGTCCTAGACCTATAGTTCAAGAGTAATTAATTATCGATTTTGCTACATTGAAATAATTATCACTATGCAAGGCAAGTTCGCTAAACACCTTTGCTTATGCTCATTTTTCAACCTGCCTTCTAAAACATAAAATCTCCTCGGGATTCTTTCTTCTTTTAAATATAAGTGGGGGATTGTTGTTAGTGCAATAATATATTTAAAAGTATTGGTATGTGTGTTTGAACAATAGATGGAGGGTAGGAGAGTGGTTAGAGTTTTGGCTCACACAACCCACAACCCAAGTTCGAACCCTACCATATACATATTTAAATATCAAAGATGGGCCTTGGGGCACTTGGGGCCTTTGTGTATTAAGTTGTCTAAATTTTTTTTATTTGATTTTGTCAACAACGTTTTTTTTATTTTTTATTTTTATTTGATTTTGTCAATAACAAATTAACCACACTTCCTGGTTATGCTGGATGTGATTTGAAATTCCGGTTTTTGCTGCAACCTCCCCCACATTTTATTGAATCAAAGTTTTTCCGGGTTATTTAAAGGTTTTTTTTATAGTGAAGAAGGAAGACGAAAAGAAATACACCGGCAGATTTGAACGATATGTCAGGCATAGAATACCGAAACGTAAATCATCTCGGGCTTGCCTTTATCCTCGGGACGATGTTGCTATTCGATCAAAAGATGCACGCGCGAGGCAGAGCCACGAATCGCCTTAAAGCAGAGCGTACCCAGTTCGCACTCAAGCCGTCATTCTCTACCGCCATCGTTAGTTGTTCTTTTCGCTTTATATTGCATTTTCTTGCTGTAATATCTATAATGTATATTTACAATATGATTATCGTCATTTCACATATATAACAAATAAGCAGGGCGTAACAAGACAAAGACATAACACCCGCATATTAATCCTTTTCATGCTCTTGTTGTTCACTACTCATAACACATATATCTCAGAAGCACTTGCGTGCACTTGTTATTCATTATTATTTTATATATATTTTTGCTTTATAACCTAAAACCTTATGCTTCGTATCTTCCAATGGAAATGGATAAACGAGAAACGTAATTATTAGTACCGTAGGTATATCACCATACAAGACAAGGATAACGTAAGAGCTGGCATGACCAAACTGGCCTATAGAACTGTAAGCCGTAGCATCGTATCCCCTTAGGCATGCCTATCAATCCACTGGCCCTGATTAAGGCAAAAAGCATTCATTTATTTATGTTTCTAGATTAGTCATACAAGTATTCTTAACATAAATTCCATTCTTAAAATCAATTGTTATGATCATGCAGTAATCATACATACAGTGGAATTCAAGTCACATATGTGATCATGAAATATTCATTGACATATAACATTTATAGGCCTAAGGTTCTTTCACATATTTATTATGATCGTTTTAATGGACTTGCACTAATTCATGCCACATTAATGCATTAATTCACATTAGACATTATCTAAGAAGGCTAGGCAAATGCCTACAATATAAACCAATTCTGCCTGAACAGTATGAGGCAAGTCCCAAGTCCATTTCAACTACAATTTTAACCCTATAAACAAGATTGTTTTTAGACAAAGTGATCTTCTAATCAAATATTCCCCTATGTTTTAAGTTTCCTATGCTCCGCCAAATAGGCTGCTTTAGACTTTAAATTGGGAGATAGGTCCTAACATCCGAACCGGCTCGGCGACGTTTCGTGGACAAAATTGTCACTTACTTTAAGGAATTTCTGGTAACAACAAGGACTAAATTTGGCTATACTTCCTTCGAGAAAGTTTTTCTCCTAGATGTTTAGTTTGTACAGAAATTTGAATCAACAAAACTCAAGTTATGATTCAAACAAACGGAATTACTCCAGTTCAGGGGATTGTTCCGAGACAAATAAAGATAGAATTGCTCTTTATTTTAACGAATTTTTGTAACAACGGGGGCTAAATTCGCTATACTTCATGAAAGTTGTTCTCCCGCATGTCTAGTTTCAGGCTGCAAATTAATCGCCATCTATTTGAATCAAAGAAAACTCAAGTTATTATTCAAACAATTGGAATTACTTCGGTTCAAGGGACTATTCTAATAGCCTGACTTCAAACTCAATTTCAAAGGTCTTAAGTTAGGAATTCAATCTAGGTCACTTCTAGACAAATGTAGCTATGGGTCTTAAATTTCCTTACAAATAGGAATCATTCAGTTTGGAGGTTGGTGGGCTATGTTATAGCCAAAACAAGAACATAGGGTATGGGTAAAATTTGACAGAATTTCCCCATAAAACTCTACTTACCTTTTTCACACAAATTGTTCCTCATTAGAGGTCACAACCAAAACAACAACACAACCAAATCAAAATATACACACAAACAAGCAAGTTAGACTTCAAACCTTAGATCTACTTGCCAAAACGTCGTTTTTCTCTATCATCTTTCCTCTTCTTTCTCTCCTTTAGATCTTCTAAAAACTCACCCAGCTTCCCTTCTTTTTCTTTCACATGAACAAGTAAAACCCAAAAGACTACAGGACAAGAAATCTCTTAAAATTTCTTTTCTCCACCATAGTCTTAGAACTCCCAAAGCCAACAAATGGGAAATTTTTCCTTCTTAGAAGGCATTGTTTGGCTTATTTGGCCATATTTTTAGCCCTTTCGCATTTGGCCTTTCTGACTCTCATTCTATTTGTTACTCCAACTTATCATATTTCTACTATAACATATAACCATTTTATCTTATGTCTTTTAGGTCCTTAATTTGCAAATTGTCATTTTACCATTTTTCATACTTAGCATTTAAATTTCCGAAAAATACAAATTTAACTTATTTTAGACCCCAAACATGTCATAAAAGTATTATGGTATAATTTGAGGCGTTATAGGTCATGTGTTATCCGCTACCATAAAGTGATATATAGATTGGGTCATATGTTGCCCGCTACTATGAGGGACCCCTGCCCCCGCTGCTTCTGCCATTGCTATCATTTCATTTTCTTTTTTCCTTTTTACTTCTTTTTTCTCTCCCAGTCTACCTCTTCTCCATGTCTACCTCTTTTACACCATTATTTAATTTAATTGACTAATTGTTTATCGGTATTTTATCTGGAGATAAACCCTTGAAAGAGATCAACCATTGCTTTTAAAGTAAATCGAATCAGACAAAAGCTTCCTAAGAGCAAAGAAACTACTTTAACCAAGAGAAATAAAACATCTAGCCAATAAACCATGTGGTCCTTCTTCCTATCCGATAAACAAAAGAAAAAAAATGCTGAAGCCATTCTCTCTTTATTTGCCTCATTAAAAGCTTCTTGTGCCCAACCCGTCTTGAAAATCTTCACTTGCTCCTCTGAGTTCACGCCATTTGCTTTGGTAACTAGATGGTAAATTGGAAGTTGGCCTGGGTTCAACACTATACTACATACAAAGGCATGAGCTACGTGAGCCGCAGCCGCTAGATACTCTAGGGCACAATCATTTGTCATAGCCATGATAGTATGTAAAAGAACTTTTTTCCATTATAATAGTACTATATGATAGTCGAAGTTAGAATCCATCACCCAAAAAACTAAAATAGAAAATCGAGTAGAAATTGATAAAAGAACATGTAACTTTTTACCATAAAAATTTCATATAATAGGATTCAAAAAATAATTTTAATTTTTCTACTCCCTACTCCTTTTATTCCTTTTTTTTTTCTCATAGTATATGAAAATCATAATTTGGGGACAACTCTAGCCCGATTATAATTTTTTGAACCCATACTTATGTCACAAATCAATCTTCTTTTGCCCCGTCCCTCTATTTTCTTTTCTTTTCCCCACTTGTTATTATTATACAAAAATGCGCCTAAAGTTACAACTTTAACAATGTAGTTATGATCTGAACTTTAACTCTGCAATTACGATTTCGTGTAGCAATTTTATAATGTTATGCAAAATACTTTTGGGGGTTTTTATTTATTCCATTATCCCTGTTCTTTGGAAGAAGAAAAGAACAAGGGATATGGAAATCCGCTCTAGTTGAGGGCAATTGGCAAGGAAATTAAGGAGAAGGTAGTTAAAAGATGAAGTTATGGGTTCTAGTGTATGCACGCCTAAGTATTCAAATGTTAGAGTTATGGGTTATCACTAAGTAATAACCACAAAATTTGGACGTCTAACTAGACCTATCGAAAAAAGGATAAACAAAAACAACCCAGGGAAGGAGAGGGGATGAGAGCAAATGAGAAGACAAATTCATTGCAAAACTAGTGAAGTAGCTTAAGTGGAAGAATTTTGATAATTAGAAGATGATGCATATATGTGAAAGTTGTTGGACAGTAGCTTTTGCGTAAAAACCGAGTTATCGGGTTGACTTTCGGAAGCCTAAATTAAAGTGGGACCATATTTTGAACACCTTCATGGGTTCATATTCTATTAAGTGAGGAGAATAATGTAGTATATTCATTTGCTCAATCGCAAGAAATGAATGAGAAAATAAAGTTCTAAGTGACCCCTCTCTTGAAAAGGTGTTGTTTGGTTTTGAGTTGTGTCTCCCAGGATGGTGACCGTCCGAAAGTCAGGTTCTGTGACGGTGATTGTTCAGAAAAGTTGTGTCTTTTAGGATGGTGACTGTCCAAAAAGTCACAAAGAGGTCTATAAATACTTCGGTTCATTATCATTCTCATCCCAACATTTTTCGGTCATTCAGTAACAGTGTAGTGCATTGGTTTTTTCGGCATTTAAGGCAAGCAGCATTTTGAGAAAGACACAACATAGCTTGTCTTCGCCGGACAGATAGATTGGAGTAATACTTCTATCCGTGTGAAGATCATTGTATCCTAGAGGCGTAATCTCTGTGATTCCATAAGCACCGGGCGAGTGGTTAAGGACATAAGTCAAACACTCAGCCTTTACAGGCCTGTTACTCTATCACGCCCCGGCTCGCAATCGGTTAGTATCTAGTTTGCATATATCAGAACCTGTTAAGTGTAACACTTCTGTATAACTGTTCCACATTTACTTGTTATTGTATTAGTATACATTGCATGTTTCAAAACTAAAACTTCAACAAGTAATTTTACTCTATTTGAATACCCCAAATTCAACATTCTTAAGACAGAGTTTCAATTAGTTTAATTACTTGTTGTGGTTCTGGTTTTGATATAAAAACAATGACTTTGTTTTTGGTTTAATTTAAACTGTTACACCAAACAATGACTTTTTATAAACCATACAAAAAACGTTAAAGTAGTAATTTCAAAACAAGTAACATAGACTGCTGTTTTATAACTTAACGCTTATATTGTTTGAATAGTTAGGGTCTGTTGTCGAATGGAAGCAAATGATATTAATGTTCCTCGCTTACTACAAATCATGTCAGGCTCGTGGTGCCTATTTCTATTCCTACCATGTGTCTCATAAACCGAAAAGTTCATCCGAATGATTTCAAGAGATGGCAATATAAAATGTTGTTCTATCTCACTGACGCTGAATCTTGAGTTTCTTCGAGGAAGCTCCCCGCTTGTAGCGAGAATGAGGTCGCACCGCCAATTGTTGTTTGTGGTGGATGATGGAAGACCTCGATTTTTTCTGCAAAACTATATCCTCAATGGATTGATAACACATTATATAATGTATAGTCCAATCAAGACTCGCTAGAGAGCCGGTGGAAATCCTTGGATAGAAAATACAAGACCTGAGGATGCCGTAATGAAGAAATTCTGCCAGGGCGCGATTCCTTGATTATAAACGGTGGATTCCGACTACCATAAGTCACCAAGATCTTCAAGTGATTCATGAACATGCCGGTTGATGTGCTTAGTGAATCTTTCAAGTGGCTGCAATTATTGAGAAATTACGCCAAATGGAAGGACTTCTAAAAATTATTTGAAAACACAAATGCAAAGAAATGAAGTTTGAAGATTTGATCGTGAGATTGAGGATGAGAGGACGAGTTCTTGAAAAGAAATAGGCAAATCATTCCATATAGTCAAAGGCACATGCGACAAGAAGGACATGTCTAACAAAGCAGTGGGATGTTCGTCACAACAAGGCCAAGGTGGTGATTCCAAGAGGTTCAAAGGGCAATTGCTTTGTGTGCAACAAACCGACATCAGGCAAAGGATTGTTGAAAATGCTATTAAGTGAACCGCCACAAGAGGAAGGTCGCCGCTTCAATATAACTGCAGGTGAAAAAACTTTCTCGAAATGCTTCTCAATATAAGTTTTTCCGCCGTAGTATCCGTCAACTTCCTTGGTGGGAAATACCGCGAAGGGTGGACACCGGGCTACTAGGCACATATGTTTGATAAGAAGATGTTCTCTCTCTCATATGAAGCAATTAATGATGGAGAACAATCCTTTGTGGGAAATTCCTCCAATTTCCAAAGTTGAAGGCAAAGGAAATGTTATATTAAAGATGATCTCTCGAGAAAATCTTACTCAATGATGTGTTGCATGTTCCGTAAATTCGAAAGAATTTTGTGTCTCGGGATCGTTGTCGTAGTAAGAAGGGTTTTTAGGTTGGTTTTCGAGTCCCGACAAATTTGTACTCGCCTGCTATGGGGATTTATGTAGGCAAGGGATATATGAGCAATGGGCTCTTTGTAATGACTATTGTATTTGATTTTAATAATAAGAACACATCTTCTCCTTATATGCTTGAGTCCTTCTAATATAATGGCATGGTAGATTAGGACATGTTATTTTGATACTTTGCGTAAATTAATGAATTTAGAATTGTTGCCTAAATTTAAAATTGATGCAAATCATAAATGTGAGATATGTGTTGAATCAAAATTAACTAGAGCATCATTTCATAATATTGAAAGAAGTATTGAACCTCTAGAGTTAATTCAGAGTGATACATGTGATTTGAAATATGATCGAACTAGAGGTGGAAATAAATACTTTGTGACTTTTATTGATGAGTGCACAAGATATTGCTATGTATATTTGTTAAGGAGTAAAGATGAAGCATTGGAAAAATTTATGCATTATAAGAAGGAGGTTGAGAATCAACTTGGTAGAAACATTAAGGCAATAAGAAGTGATCGAGGTGGTGAATATGGCGCATCGTTCGATCGGTTATGTCAAGAACATGGTATTGCTCCACCAAATCACACCTATACACCTCAAAGAAATGGAATTGCTGAATGTAAAAATAGAACATTGAAAGAGATGATGAATGTCATGTTGATTAGTTCAAGATTACCTCAAAACTTGTGGGGGGAAGCTTTGCTTTCAACAAATTATATTTTAAATAAATTACCCCACAAGAAGTTAGACAAAACCCCTTATTCATTATGGAAAGGTCGGAGTCCTTCCTACAAATATTTAAAAGTGTGGGGGTGTTTGGCTAAGGTGATGGTTCCTAATCCGACCTAAGAATATTGATTGTATATTTATTGGTTATGCACAAATAGTAATGCATATCGCTTAGTGCATAAATATGATATTCCCCGATATGCATGTCAATACAATAATTGGAGTCAAGAAATGCATCATTCTTTGAAAATATATTTCCTATTGTGATGGGAGTTCCCTTAAAAGAAACTCATGATATCATGATCAAGGATATAGACCATGAGTCTATAAATGATTAGAGGCACTTAGACGCAGCAGGTAAGGCAAGGACTTCCAAGTCCTTTTTGGGTAAAGATTTTATAACATATTTGTTAGAAAATGAGCCTCAAAGCTTCAACGGTTAAATGTCCACTCGAAGCACCCATGTGGGAAGAAGTCGAATAGTGAAATTGAATCCATCATGAAAATCACACCGAGGTCGATCTTCCTCCAGGGAGTAAACCATTGGGGTGTAAATGGATTTTCAAGAGGAAAATGAAAACTGATGGATCAATTGATAAGTACAAGGCTAGACTTGTAGCAAAAGGCTATAAACAAAAGAAGGTCTGATTACTTTGATGCTCCTCTTGTCACGAATAACATCATTCGTGATGCTCATAGCTATCAGGTAAGATTGCATTAATTCGAGATACACCAAATGGATGTGAAACAGCTTTCTAAATGGTGACTTAAATGAGGAAATACCTAGACATGGACCAACCCAAAGGGTTTATTTTCCGACAAGAGAAGAAAGTATGTAGACTTGTTAAATCGCTGAGGGTTTAAAGCAAAGCACCAAAACAATGGCATGAAAAAATTGACAAAGGTACGATGTCAAATGGTTTCTGGCCAATTAATGAATGTGATAAATGTGTTCATGTTAAACACACAAATAATGGATACGTCATTGTTTGCCTATATGTGGATGATATGCTTATATTTTCGGTGTAATAATTATATACAACTACCAAGAAGATGTTGTCTTTGGGTAAATTTAACATGAAGGATTAGTGTTGCAGATGCTATACTAGGAATTAAAATTTCTAGAACATCTGGTGGACTTATATTATCTCAATCACATTATATTGAGAAATTACCTGACAAAGTTCGACAAAGATGAAAGCAACGTTACTAGAACACCAGTTGATATAAATCTTCAATTGTCTAAAAATATTGGTCAAAGCATATCACAATTGGAATATTCTCATATCATTGGAAGTCTAATGTATGTCATGAATCGCACTAAATCATATACCATACCCCATTCAAACCGAGTAGATATATGCAATCCGAGAGTAAAACCATTGGAAGGTATCGTGGTTCTTAGATACCTAAGATATACCCAGAATTATAGATTGCATTATACAAGATATCCAACAGTACTAGAAGGGTATAGTAATGCAAACTGGATATTTGATATGAAGGATACAAAATTCCACGGGTTATGTTTTTACACTGCGGAGCGCTTGTATTCGAAATCCTCAGCAAACTGTGGCTGTTAGATCCACAATGGAATATGAATTTATTGCTTTAGATAAAGCGGAAGAGGATGCAGAGTGGCTTCGTCAATTTCTAAGGATATTCCAATATGGCCTAAACCTCGTGTGCCGCGAATTTGTATAAGATCAGCTAATCAGCACTGGTAGGAGGAATGACATGTATGGTCAGTAGACATATATCGTCAGAGACATAATACCGGTTAGGCAATCGTTTCAATGGGATTATTTTTATTGGATTTATAAAGTCAAAGGATAACTAGCACTCGCTGCTACCAAAGGTTTGACAAGAGAGCAAGTAAATTGTAACATCGAGGGAATGAGACAAAGCCTATGACAAAAGAATTTTAATGGCAACCAACCTACTGACTGGAGATCCTGTGGAATATCTAGGTTCAACCATATGCAGATTCAAGAGAAGTACTAAGGAGATAATCTTTCCCACCTATTCCTATGATAAATCAGTGCCGCCCTCGCAGAGATTACAGGGTAAGCTATGCTTAATGATTCTTATATTCGAACTAAGTGATCAGAGTCACCTATAGGTGTGAAGGGGCCGCTTCGTGAGAATTTGGCAATGTCAATTCTTTAAAGTTAACTCATGAAAACCGTGAGTTGCGGCAAAGACAGACAATCCATGAGAAACCAACTGTTAGGAAAGAGACTGTGGTTATTCACCTGATTTATCAAACAATGAATAGTTCAAGAGGTTTCAAATTATTTAGCCACGTATAAGTCCTAATGGGCTATCACTAGAGAAGGTTCAAGGCCAAAGCTTCCTATCACGATGCACCCATCTTCCAAAAGATGTACTTCTCTATAGTGTTAGTACTATCATTTGCATATCAACATCCAATTTTCCATTCACGCAGGATCGCCAGACCAAAACAATTTTTTAAGTGTAAAAACCTGTTATTGGTTGACTTTGAGCCTCACCAAAGTGGGACCCATTTCGTTATTTGAACAATATTTTAGTTTGTTCATATTCTACTCAAGAGAATAATTTAAGTATATCTTCTACTCATACTAAATCGAGTAAGAAATGAATGAAAGAAAATAGGTCCCTATGAGTCCTCTAAAGGTGTCGTTGGTTTTGAGTTGTGGTTCTGGGGACAAGACTCCGTCCGAAAGCAGAATTTTTAGGATGGCACTGCTCAAAGTCACCAAGAGGTAGTTATACTTAGGCTTATTGTCACTCACTCGCATTTTTCTGGGTCATTAAGTAACAATGTAGCATTGTTTCTTTCGACATTTAAGGCAAAGCAGGTATTTTGAGAGTAACATAGTTTGTCTATTGAGCCATAGATTGGAGCTGCTACTTCTTAATCTCGTGCAGCTGACTGTATTCCATGCAAGCACCAAGAGTGGGGGCTAAATCGCCTTAAGGACATAAGAACACCAGCTCATCTATCATTAAATTTACCGTTGCTCGAATCTAAGTTAGTGCATCTAGTTTGTATTATATCAAACCTCTGTTAAGTGCAATCTCAGAGACTATGCCCACACATTTACAAAGACAGGCTAGTATACATTGCATGTTTCAAAAATCCAACTCAACAAGTAATTTTACCTATTTGAATACTCCAATTCAATAAAAAGCCTACTAGCCAATCTTAATAGTTTTTAATAGATTAAAGGCTCAAATTGAATTCCACGAATTTGTGATTCATGTTGAATTTAGAGAGAAAAAACCAAGGAGAAGGGAGATTCAAGAAAATACACCAAACCATTTCTGTAGGTTTTATGTCAGGGAAGAAGAGTGAATGATTTCACCAAACAATAACAAGCAGCCTTATCAGGATTAAAGAGGTAAAGTGCTCATGTACTTTGAGAATAAATGATTTCCCATGGGGACAACTACTTACAGTTTAAAAGCACACATGGCTTCGGTATCCATTTGTTAGTAGACTTATTAATTAGTAATTCATTTTTTTCATTAAATAAAAATTAATATAGAATTCCTTGTTGCATGCATGTGTGTCTAAAAATTAATCAGATTCAAAGACTCCATAGTCCCAACTTCATTCATGCTCAAACAGATGGTGATTATAAGAACCAACTGTTGTAAAATTTTTTTTCAATCTCAACTAAAATTGTCGATATATCAAATACCTCTTAGTATCCCAACCCATTGGTCAAAAGGCTCTGAATATTATTCAATAGGAAGAATTAATCTCCTCCTTTATTTTCTTTATTTTCCTTTTTAAATTGGACTCACCTATAATGATATTACATTGTTCTTTTTCCTCATTTCAGTAAATAACATCTTGAAATATGTCCTGACCAGCCACAATTTTGAATCCAAACTAAGCTGGCTGCTGCACTCTGTAAGAGACTATATTTCTGCTTCCGTAGTAGAATGGGCAAACCAACTTTGTTTTTGTGAATTTCCATGTAATAAGATTTCTTCTGCAGATGCCACTAACTGATCTTCTTTTGACATCTATATTACTTCCAGCCTCAATCAGCATCACAGAATCCTTCAAGTGTAGAAGTTGATGTTTAACGAGTAGACCATGTCTAAGGTGCATTTGATGTGAAGTAAGAATTCCTGTCACAGTTTGTCCAATAGGAACCCTTGTTGAAGGAATTGACTCAACTTATTTACAAGAGAATGATAGGTCTGGGCCCTGAGTCAGATATTATAGCCCCAGCTGCTTCTCTAAGGCCACTGAGTACGCTGCTTCTTCTTCAAAAGTGACAAGCTAACAACTCGCTATACTTAAAGACAGTCAATTGCCTATGCATTATTTTGGGGGTTGGACTTCAGCACCAAGCATATTTGTTTTGTGTAACAAATTCTATAGCTATTATTGATTCGATTTAAATGTAAAGTTAACAATAAAGAACTGAGGACCTCAAACCCAGTGCAACAATTGACTTGAACCCAGGTTTTTGAGTAGCTTTAAGAACTAGGTGGGGAAGAGATCCTGATCATCTGTTGTATAATATCTTTGACTTTCTCCATTTCATAGAGAATGTCATCAACATAAACCAAAAAGTAATATCATTCTATGCTTAAGTTATTTTCTCTAGTATAAAAGAGAGAAAGCTGACTAGAAAACTCTAACTGATTATAGAGCGCCTTTCAGCCACTAAACCAGCTCCTAGTATGTTTTGGCCATGAGTTTTGGGTAACTTACAGACAAATGAAGCCAGAGGTCACGTATCAGGTTGATTCAATGAAAGAAAGTTCTTTTCTCTTGAAGGTTCCATTAAGGTCATTGTTAATGCCTATTTGAGTTAGATAGACCTGACACTGCAGCTAGAGGTAAAAACAATTCTGATGGTTGAAGCCTTAACCTACTGGTTTGGCAATGCAGACACAAACTAATACTATGGCTTTGTTGGAAACCCCTTGCAACCACAACCCTGCTTTATATTTGATTCACTAGATCCATCGGCCTTCCAGTTCAAATTCTGAACCATTTCTGCACCTTAACACATGTGATGCATCTGAGCCATGTACCAATCCCATGTTTCACGTACTCAGTGATTATATTAGCTTCAGTGACTTGCTTCCAAATAGAGGAATGTCAGTGAGAGCAATTGAATCAGTAGGCGTGTTCTTGAAGATTATCAGCAGTAAAAGTTTTAGCTTAATAATAAATAGATTTATTCATTTCAAAATAATTGATGAGGAGATTGTAGAGGAGGCACAGGTATTTGAGTTTGAAAACAGAATCTGGATGTGCATAGTTGACAATAGTTAATAGAACTGGAAGATACATCAGAGACAGAAGGAGAACAAATAGGGAAATAAAAATACAAGGTATATTATAAGTATGTTGACATGGGAGAAGTGAGAAGAACCATGTTTAGGAAGATAGAAGAGAAAGTAGAGCTTAATGGTGGTGGTGAGACACAAGATGATGTTGTAGTGGAACATGAGAAACACACAGGCTTGGGGCACCATATGTTTGTAGCAAATGAGGAGCATGGTGTGGGAAGGAACCAGAAAGAAACATATGGAAAGGAGGTTTCATTGAAGTTGACACCCTAGCAATATATATCTAACTAAAGAGATGTGGGCCCATTGGTGCTTAAGGACTATATCCAAGAAATAAGCATTTGGAGGTTTTGAAAGTCAATTTGCTCATTGTAAGGTTGAAGATATGGAAAGGAAGCACCATCCAAAAACCTTAAGGAATTGATAGCTCCTGGGTTTTTGTTTATGTAAAAAGATTCAAAAGGAGAAATGTGATTTAAAACATGTGTGGGGAAGGCGCTTTAACAGATAGGTGGCTGAGTCAAAGGCTTCCACCAAAACAGGTGGTCCATTGAGGTTTGAGCTAGTAAGTAAGGAAATCACCACACATTATGGTAGCTTTTCTCTCACTTGCCATATTTTGCTGATGTGTATATGTGGACAGGGATGACAAAAATGCATGCCTAAATCTTGGAGTAAAGGCTGAAATATACGAAACTCACAACCCCAGTCAAATTGAAGGCACTTAACTTTGATGTCAAATTGTCTCTCAACCATTTTAAGAAACTGCATACATATAGCAGCTGATTCAGATTTCCAACGAAGAGGGTACACCTAGGTGTATCTAGTAAAATCATCCACAAACTAATGTAGAAACGACATATCCTTCGGGAGCAGAAAGTAGGGGCAAGAGGTCCCGTAAACATCAAGGAACTGGCGAAAGCGTCCTGTCTCATCCCGTTTAATTTTTTAAATGAAACTGATTTTAAATAAACAGGACGAGTTTTAAATTAGTTGAACGAGATTAATTTGGGGCCGCCTTGTCCAAAACCCGCCGGATTGCTGTAATGACCCGTACCAAATAATACATGCTTTAAACGCTTTTTTCGCACCGGGCAGGCGTGCATGCCAAACGGCCAAGTTGACTTTTTTCGAATGGATAATTTTGGGTTAATTAAGACACCACTGCAGGGCCTCATCGATACGAAGTTCATAGATCTAAGTTGAACGTCAAAATCCGACTTACTGATAAAAGTTATGGTTCTCACTAAACAATGCAGAGATTTTATCGTCAAAAGTCGCTCTTCGCACCAAAGCGACCCTTAGCTCCCATATAAAACATAGTTTTGCGTGCCAAAGAGAACCCTGTATTTTGAGCTCCAAAGCCGTAGAGAAAACTCCCCAAAACCTTGAACACCGAATCCGGTCAAGCACCCATTTGTGACCAAACGGGGTTTTGGTCGTGAGGAGTCACCCACACCACCCTTGCACGCGCTGCTGGGCTGAGGAGGAGCACGGCGAGGCACACCTTGCTCTGCAAATCTCCCTGCCAACTAAATGACGCACCCGTGATCTCGGGTCGACGGCGCGGGCACGGCCGGCGCCACCTTGGGTCGCCTGGACAGGCTTTTTCTGGGCTGTCTGTGCCGACCCATACCTCCTCCCACCATTTTTGGACCCTTCGAACTCATTTCCGTGGTCCTCTTTGCGCATTCCTCACCGCTTGAAAGATACGACGAAAACAAAGTCGATCGACCGCGGATCGAAGCTGCCGCCACCACGCCAACCTTTGGACCAAGGCAAGGGTATCGGCCTGTTCCTGCCTCGGCTTTCCGTTGATATAAAGTTTGTAAATTTTGGACGTCGTTTGCTACTAATTTTGGTCATTTCTGTGTAATTAAAAGGTTTGACCGAAATTGGGCAATACCTGGTCAATTAGGCAAAATCAAGTCGATTAGTGAAATCGACATTTTTATGAGTTATTGAAGGTTCAGCCTCAAAGATTAGCCTCCGGTGAAAAGTCTCCACTCGGGTATTCCAAGCTGGTAGGGCACACGTATAATCGGGACTTGCTCAACCAAATTCCCATGCTTCATGTTCTAAGATTATTCAAAGACATTTGGGGTGTCCTAATGTCTTTGCTTAGCGATCTGAGCCTAAATGGTATTTTTTATTATATTATTGTGCGCCACGTCGAATCGAGACGTTCTCGCAGAGGGAGCAGATCGAGCATCCAGAGTCTCAGGAGTGGTTTGGCGTTTTAAATGCTTGGGGTATTATTATGATATATAATTGTGGTTAATTATTATATATATAACTTATTTGATCGAATCCGCCGACATGCAGAATATAATTACCCGTTTATATAAACAAGTTATCATTTCATGTGGATTTTGTCAACATTTTAAATATTTGGAAATTTTACTGAGTTCATGGATAAATTTGTGGTATTTAAACATTTTGGTACAGGGTTTGAGGTTTTAAACCATTTTGAAAAGTTATTGATTTAAGAAATGAATTTTTGAGACTTTGTGAAATGATTATAAATGCGGTATTGTTGGAAAGGTTACAATGATTATAATCAAAGCTTACCGGGCGTTTATTAGTTGCCACGTGATGTTAGGTTTACCCGAAGGTTTATTAGTTGCCACGCGATGCCTGCCCACCCGGCGTTATTAGTCGCTACTGATGTCGAAGTTTACCCGAAAGTTTATTAGCCGCCACGTGATGTCGCCTACCCGGTTTGCCAGTAGTCAAGCACGCGATGCCCGTTCACCCAAGGTTTAGTTAGTTGCCACTGCGATGCTCCAAGCTTACCCGGCGTTTATTAGCTGCCACTGTCGTGGGTCGGGCTTTCATCGACTGCTTACTATGGATATATGGTACAGTACATTATTGGTTCTGAGTAAGGTATAACCATCTCAATATTTATGGTTATTGTATTTTCATGATTTATTTTTACGACATGATGGTTATATATACTTTATGCTCCATTTTTATGTTGTGAATAAATTCAGGTTATAAGGTTCTTGATAATGATGTTGGTTAAATTTTTGAGCATAAATTTCATATTGTCACTGGTATGGGTACTCGGTTCGCGGAAACGATTCCAAACTGAACCTTATAAAAGAGTGGCTGAAGGAATTTTCGAAAATAAAAACATTATTTTCCATATAAATTATGCCACTCACTGAGATTTATTATCTCACGTTTTATTATTTTAAATTCGTTTCTAGTCCAAGCTTAGCCCCGTATAGAGATTTACCTCACGCCAAATTTTCTACGGCCACTCATTCCGCAGCTGCAAAGATTCTATCTTATCTTTCTCGCTTTTGTTTTATCGACCTATGTATTTTCGTCGTACTCTTAAATTCGCAGTGACCTTAAAGGGCTGAACCCATATCCCATACGTGTGTTTCGTGGTTGTGACCTACAAGTAAGATGGGTCTCACGGATCCGGATGCTCTGCAGGAACTTGATATATATATATTGAGGTATTGCGTTAATGTGTGTGTTAAAGTCAAGTCCCATCGAGCACTCCCTAGATTGTACGTTGGGACTTCACTGGGGCGACCACCTAAGCGAAATCTTGGAAGGGTTGCCCAGTCTTGTCGCCTTGCACACATCGCAGGCTCTAGGTTCCTAAATTCCTTGGGGTTGTACATTACTGTGCAACTCATCTAGTGTTTTTTTATACCTTCCTCACCTTATCCTTGAAATTAATTCTGTTTCATTTATTCTTGAAAACAGTTTTTCTTCCCGATGGCACCCGAGAGGTGACGTAGGCCCAAAGAAGCCACGGTGGAAAGTTCGATGCACCCACTCATGAGATAACCTTCACCTGAGTTTTCCGCCGTGATCACCTGGAGGAGTGGGTTTACCGATGTTATCGTTGATCGCTCGTAGGACTTGAGCAGTTGGGTTTTGATGGCTCCACTGATCCCATGGTGGTTTGATCCGGCTGGTTACGATCACGTAGATCTAAGGTATGCAAGGTCCTGATGAGGATAGAATGTGATAGTCGGTTTTCTCTCGCCAGGGTAGTGCAAGGAAAGGTGGGCGTATGAGAGGACTTAGGAAACGCCACACTGGGGCACAGCTTCAAGATTTCGCGTTTCACACTCGAAGTGCTTCTGCCTCCAAATTTCTCGTTGACACTAAGAGGCGAGTTTGAGACGCCACTGTGCAGTGGATGACGCTTCGAGTATGAGCGTAGATTCGCAGAGCTATCGGATTTCTCGTCCCAATTTGGCTGCGGGATGAGGTCGCTAGAAGAGGAGGTTTCTCAATGGATCGAGTGTGAGTCGCATGTTTCTTTGAGCTCTCGTAGTTCCGATTGTTAGCACAAGGTTTCAGGCTCACAAAGTGGACATGGTATTTTGACTATTTATGAGAATTTATTATTATGATGATTTGCATGTTTATTATATATAATGTCCTTGAATAATATTATTAATTATTCTAAATGTCCCTAATCTGTTATTGTTATGGGAATAACAATGAATTAAGATTAGTATAAAGTTTGACTTAGATATTCATGGAATGAATATGTGTATGAGATACAAATCAAATTTATATCTATTTGTTGAGAACAAATAGCTCTTCGAGATTAATACATGGATCAAAAGTCATGTTCAATCTCTAATAGTTGTGTCATTAAATCAATTCGAGATCGCTATAGTTCTCAACATAAGGAATATTGTGTTTTGATATAATCAAACGTGCTGTCTTTAATCGATGACTATAAAGGTTATATTTGAACATAATAAGAATTATGTAGTGAGATATGAGCGATTAAATGGAATTTGTCCCTCTTATTATAAGAGAGATATCTTCGTCCCTCGACAATTGAGACCGAGAGAAATGCTGAGTCGTGCTCAAATGAATTGATGGAGATCAATGTCATTTGTCATCGCCACTGGGTTTCGGTGCAATCAAAGATAGAACGATATAAGGTTGACTTTGTCCATGCCTTAGTACTTATCAAGATATCACATGCAGACAAAAAGGACATGTCATTAGCTATATTAAGCTTTTCATTTAATCCTCGTAGTCATAATGTCTGCTAGAGGCCACTTATGACTCAGATCAAAATGCGATTTCAAAGCCTACCGGCCAATGTTTAAATAACCCATAAAAATTCATTACTAAGAACCTAATAATAATCCGCTTTGGTTTTTTCACTGTGAGTAATTTAAAATGATGAGATTATTTTAAATTACAACAACAATTAGAAAGCTAGTTATTTAAATTCGAATTTACCTCAGGAAAGTTTAAATTGTGATTTAAATTATAACAAATAATTAATTTGTTATATTTCTTATCGATAAGGAAATAACTGTAAAGGGTTTTAAATGATAATATATAAATTAGTTTCCTTTATCTCGAAGGAAATCGTATTAAATTGTTATTATTTAAAAGAGTTTTAAATATGTAATAATATAATAAATTGCTTCTTATCTCGATATGATTTGAATTTAAATTGTTACTATTTAAAAGCGTTTTAAATATATAATGATATAAATTTGTTTCCTTTATCCGATAAGGAAATTGCTTTTGATTTAAAACCCCAGCAGACTTATATAGATATATATATATGTGAGATACATTGGGAGTAGTCGCCTTTAAAAAGGAGGAACAACCAAAAACAGAGAAACCCCACTCGCTTTTAAGAAGACGAACCCGAACTAGCATCTTAAATATCGCTCATTTGTTCGTGTGTGGGATACTTGTGAGGGTGGTCGCTTCAAAAGCTGGCTAAAGACCTTTGAAGATCCGACAAACCAAGGCGCAGCACTCGCTCGACGAATCGATCTACAAGAGGTGTTTCACCCTTCCTCTGCTTCATGAAACGCATGTGATCCTTGCAGGGTTAAGTGGATAAAAATTATAAATTACCATTTATGTTCCAACTAGATTGATATTCCTACCAGTAACCCAATCGATCATCCCACGTATATTAGTCGAAGGAGACGCCGCTTGCAGGTGGAGAGACAAACCCCGATATCGCCGCACTAAGCGTCGATCATAATGAGCGGATTGCCTCGGGGATCCCCCCAAATGTGATTATCTAAGAGGGGTGAAGCCTCGATCTTCTGGCAAAGAGATCCAGCTGGACACTGGCGTCACTGGTGAAGGTGCTTCGTAGAGGTGGACATACAATGTGGTTCGATTTCAATCGCTGAGTAGTGCATAAAAGAGCTGCAGGTCTACGTAATCGTGATGGCTCGTCGACTGGCGCGCTTGAAACACCATTCATGATGGACCATGCCGCTGGGATAATGTGTATGCTTTCGCGCGCATAGGTATCAGGGACCGCCTCGCCCGAGAACCGCCGCATTCAGAGTTCGATCGCTACCTCGCCTTCCACCCAGTTAGTGGGTACGGAGGACCTAATACACAGCGTGCGCACCGGGTGGTTCCTAGCACGACGCCAGCTGGCACCGCCGAGGCAGCGTAGAGACGACCACCGCTAGAGGCAGTTTATGCCATGACCAAAGAGTGCAATGTGCCACCCCGACGCCAGGATAGGTACATTATCTATTTTTGGTGACAATGCACGCAGGCTCATCAATCTGGGGCTACACCCTCTTTTATTTCACGTGAGTATGTCGCGACGCAGCCTGATGACCCTGCCTTCGGGATGTGGCTCGAGATTGCCACGCCCATAGGAGAGTCTCTGTGGCCTACCGATGCTTAAGGGCATTCCGCTTTTCTATTGAGGGCCAAGTTATGGAAGTAGATTTATATTAATAGATCTCAAGGGGCTGACGTGATTCTCGGGATGGATCGTTTGCTTCAAACTATGCTCAATGGATTGTTTCCGCAGTGGGAGGTGATATTATTTAGATCCACCGTGACTACCGCAGGTCTTCTATGGAGAGTTTGAAGCAGCACCTTCGTGTTTGATTTCCGCCCATTTCTAGATGTTTACTTCAGCAGTGCTCGTAAGGGGTATTCCGGGACGTAGCCGACACACTCGTAGTAGCTGAAATGATTGGGAGGATGTACCAAGAAGGGAGGGACTTTCCTGATGTGCTTCCCGACCCATCTTCCGTGCTCGCCTCCGGTAATCCAGGCCAGATTTTCCACGGATGAGTCCTGCACAACTCCTGTTTCACCAATCTATAGAATGGCACCGGCCGAAGTCGAAGAGTTTGAAGACCTCGCTACAAGAGTCGCGGTCAGAAATTTATTAAAGCCCGCATTTCACCTTAGGGAGCGTCTGTTATTTGTGAAGGATGATACTGGGAGGTTGTGTGTATAGACTGGCTTACGCTTGAATAAGGTCACCATTCTAAATAAATGTGTATATCCTTTGCTCCTGACATGATCTATTTGATCGTACCCCGGTGCAAGAGTGTTCTCCAAGATCGACCGGAACGGTACCATCGCTCGGAGAATAGGAACCCGGACATTCCCAAGACGGCATTCAGATCTAGATATGGGCATTATGAGTTTCTAGTGATGTCTTTCTGACTCACCAATGCCTCGCCAGTTTTCATGGATTTGATGAACCTGCCTCCGGTCCATACTTAGACGGCTTGTCATCGTCTTCATCGACGCGATATTCGTGGTAACTGCAGCTTCTAGTTTGAGCATGAGAGACATTTCAGCCTGGGTGTTGCGCACTTTAAGGCGCACTTCGCCAGGCTGCCCAGCAATGAATTTTGGTCGAGCCGCAGGGACTGACATGTGGTTTCTCGGCCGACGGCATTTGCGTATCCTCATAAAGTAAAGCAGCTGGCAAATGGAGCAACCAACTACGGTGACGCAGGCGCGAGTTTCGGATTAGCGGGTATTACCGCAGTTCATGAAGGGCCTCAAAGATAGTGTGACCGTCATTGTTTTGATCAGGTGCGAGTTAAATTTGAGGGAAGTTTCCAAACACCGGCGAAAAGTCGACGCCACCGTTACATCATTAGGCAACAGGTCTGAGGTTTGTAGATAAGCCTCACGCCGTTTGAAGGCGTGTTGATGAACAAGAGAAAGTTATGGCATATGCTCGCACAGCTGAAGAAACACGAGCTGAATTATCCCTACCTCGGGCGACTGAATCGTTTCGCGTGCAGTTTTCGTGACAGCGACTGGAGTATTATCAGATATCACTGTCGTGATATTTATCGATTACAAGAGCCTTTGGCATTTGTTCACCCAGAAGGAGTTAAACTTAAGGCAAGCAGGAGGTGTATGTGAAATTACTTAAGGATTATGATTGCACTAGACTCACCATCCGTAATGCAAATGTAGCTATGATGCCTTCGGCGTAGAAGCTCCAATAAAGCTCTTTATATGACAATACAATCCCACATGGTCGAAGTCAGCGAGAGTCGGGTGTCGAGTCGAGACGATGCGCTTTTGCTAGCTCTTCCAACTAATGCACTGATACTTTGTGGATCGACTTCGAGGCACAAACTAGAAGATCCCTCGGTTAAGATGAGCATGAGCAGCAAAGTCGAGGAAGCGTATCAACTGATACTTTACATAGAGACGACTGAGTCTTGGTGATCTGCTCCCAGGTTATGGTTCCGTGCTAGAATCGAAGAGTTAAAAGGCAAATATTGGAGGAAGCCCATAGTTCTCGCTTATATGCACCTGCAGAAGTGGTCAAGATACTGCGACACTCCAAGGAATATTATTGGTGGTCGGCTTAGAAAGAGTAGTTGCCGAGTATGTATCCAAAGTGCTTCATCTGGCCAACAAGTGAAGGCAAAGAGACAAAAGCCTTTCGACTTCTCTCGCCGCGTACTCTTACCCATTCCGTAATGGAAATGGGGAGCGCATTACAATGGATTTGTATTCAAACTTCCTCCCACGTACTCGTAAGAGGCATGACCTTACATTTGGGTAGTAGTTGATCTGCCACCAAGTCCACGATTATTACCTATTCGTGGAGAAGTTTTCCCGTAAAACTACGAACTCTTTATGAATCATGGGTTTCAGATAAAAGTTTGCCGATCATTCCCTCGATAGAGATCCACCATTCACTTCGAGGTTTTGGAAAGGATTGGCGAATCAGGTGTCAAGTTTGAATTATACCAGCTTTTTCACCTCGCATGGACGGGAGAGGACTATCTCGTAATCTGGGAGGATATGTCGGAGGTCATGCATCGCACCAAAGGACATTGGAATGAATATCTACCGCAGAGTTCACTTATAACAACACTATCACTGCTATCGAGATGTCACCTTATGAGGCATTGTATTGGAAACAATGTCGCACCTGTCATGTTTTAACAGACTGACAGTAGCGTGAGCCCTCGTTTCTCAGGTGTCCTGAGATCGCAATCCCGTCATGTCTGATCAAGGTTAATGTTATACGTGCCTGCCGAAAATGATAAAGTAAAGAGCTATGCTGACAAGCTGTAGAAGTGATCTCTGTGCCAGGTTGAAGATTCAGTATTCAAGCTCTCTCCTCGAAGGGGCTGCAATGCTCGTAAAGCTAGGCTAAGTCCTCGCCACATCGGGCTTCAGATTGCCGAGAGGATAGTCTAAATGCTTATGATTAGACTCGCTTCGAGAGCTGAAGTCCATAATGTTAATGTGCCAGTGGTCTCGCATCCCTCACATGTGTTGGAGACACCGTGAGATTGAGTCGAGGATGACTTATCCTATGAGGAGTTAGTGCGCATTCTAGGAGAAAGAGAAGGAGCTTCGCAACAAGACAATATCCTTAGTGAAGGTCCTTTGGAGAAACCACTTAGTCGAGGAGGCGACTTGGGAGCGGGAGGACCAAATGCGGAGCCAGTATCCTCATCTCTTCCATGACGCAGGTACGAATTTCGTGGACGAAAATTTTCTTTAAGGGGGGTAGGTTGTAACGACCGCACTAACCAATACAGCTTTAAAACGTCACCGCCAATTGCCAATTCAACACCAAGATAGGGCTCCAAGTTGACTTTTTTTCAAGGATTTGATACTGGGGCTGAGCAAGACACTGATTTAGGTGATCTGCCGCATACGAGTTCATAGAAGCTGTTGAACGCCAAAACCGACTACTGATAAGAAGTTGTTCGGGAGCTCAAACAACACATTTTATCAATGTCCAAAGTTGTCTTCGCTTTACCCGAAGTGACCCTAGGCCTCTATAAACATAGTTTTGCGTCGCTATAAACCCTAGCCCCAACACACCATTTTATCAAAGCCCTAGGAACTCCCCAAAACCTCAACACTCTAACTGGTTGTTGACCCACGGTGTAATCAAACTGCTTTGGTTTGAGTGCCACCACACCCTTGCACATGCGTTTACGTGAGGAGGAGCACCGAGGCGATCTTACCGGGTGTGGCTCGCCGCCTCGCCACTAGCCACCGGACGCGGCCAACGGTTGTGTCGCACTGGCCGCCACCTGGGTTTCCGCCATGTTTTCAGCTATTCGTTTATCTGGCACTTCCAAAATCATTTAGTCCTCTGAACCCGCTTTCCCCAACCCTTTCAGATTCTCTGCAACGCTTTTTGAAAGATGCCACCTGAAACGCGTTTGGCTCAATCAAGGGATCTTAGTGCGGGCCATCACAAAGAACCTTTGGACCAAGGTAAGGGTACTGTACTCCCGGTCTCTTTGGGTTTTCCTGCTGGATGGCAAAAGTTTGTAAAATTTTTGGACGCTTCGCTATTAGTTTTCACTAGTCATTTCGTGTACTCATCAAAATGTTTTGGATCGAATTGGGCAACAATTACCAAATTAGCAAAATTGGGCTGGGATTAGTGAAATTGGACATTTTTATGCAGTTATCGAAGGTTTCACTCCCTAAAGATTAGCCTCCTGGTGAAAAGCCCCACTTGCAATCGTCCGTAGATTACACCAGAGTAATTGACCACGGTTTCTGGGTCCAATTAGATATTACGCCTCTAAGATTATTCAAAGATATTTGGGGCGTCCCAAAGTCTTCTTTGGTTTAGTTACTTGAGCCTAAATGGTATTTTTTATTATATTACGTGCTGCCAAGTCGAATCGAAGACGTTTCTCGCAGAGGGAGCAGATCGAGCATTCAGAATGCTTTTAAATGTTTTCGGGTATTATTATGATATATAATTGTGGTTAATTATTATATATATAATTTATATTTGATTGAATGGTTGGTTATGTATATATAATTACCGTTTTTTATATAAACAAGTTATTTACGTGCATTTCATCAACATTTTAAATATTTGGAAATTTTACCGCTCATGGATAAATTTGTGGTGCATTTAAACATTTTGGCGCCAGATTGAGGTTTAAACCATTTTGAAAAGTTATTGATTTAAGAAATGGATTTTTGAGACTCAGAAAATGATTATAAATGTCGTATTTATGGAAAGGTCAGCAATGATTATAATCGGGCTACCTGAAGTATTACTAGTTGCCACGTGATGTCGTTTACTCGGCTTATTAGTTGCCACGCGATGCCCGTTCACCGGTTGTTATTGAAGCTGCCACGCGATGTTCGCCACTTAAAGTTTATTAGTTGTCACGTGATGTCGCCTACCCAAGGTTTATTAGTAGTTGCCACATGATGTCGAAGCTCACCAGTTTATACATTACACGATGCCTAAGCTTAACTAAGATTTATTAGTTGCCATCTGTCATGGGGTCGGGTTTACCAACCCGCTACTATGGTTATATGTGGTACTATATATCTCTGAGTAAGGTGTATAACCATCTCAATATTTATGGTTGTATTTTCATGATTTATTTTTACGACATTATGGTTATATATACTTTAAGTGCCCATTTTTATATTGTGAATAATTCAAAGTTATAAGGTTCTTGATAATGATGTTGGTTAAATTTTTGAGCATAAATTTCACATTGTTGAATTGGGTATAAATTTGTTTTGTGAAACGTATTCCAAATGGGAACCTTATAAAAGAGCGAATCGTGAGGTTCTAGAGAAGAAATTTCAAAATAAAAACATTATTTTCCATATACTATGCACTCAATCGAGACGGTTATCTCACGTTTATTGTTTGAACCGCTCTCTAGGTCCAGCGGTCCGTAGATCTACCGCCGCCGCCCACGTCACTGCTATGCAACAAGCAAAGATTTCATCTTATCTTTCGCCGCTTTATCGGACCTACGATTTTCGCCGCACCTCCAAATCTCAAACACCTTAGAATGCTCGATCTTAGTACACCATACGAGTCCTTATCATGTGTGTTTGTGGTTGTGACCTACAAGAAGATGGTCATAGTGGGATTTTGAGCGGTTGTGAAAACTTTTATATATATATATATATATTGAGGTATTATATTAATGCAGTGTGTTTTCTAAAGTTGGGGTCCCATTACACTTCCTAGATTGGGTACAAATGGGACTTCAATTAGGTGGGAATACTTGGAGAATCTTGGAAGGGTTTCCGGATCGGGTCTTATCATTGCTCTCCCTGAAGCAGCCCCATCCCTCGTTATAGGGTACTATTATTTGGGTCAAGTCAGAGTCTTGGAGCGACACTTTGGCTCCCATCTCGCTGCCCCCTTCAACATATGAATGAGAAGCCAAAAAGCAGCTTCGTTTTATGGCTGCTAGATATATTTATTTATTTATTTATTTTCATAAGCTTCCTACGCCTAACTGGTGGATCATTTTTAATGTGGATTCCACCTCATTTCCATCTTCTTTACGCTTGTCCAAAATCCTAAATTGAATCAATCTTCTTTTCTTTCTCTCAACATTTTTTTTTCAGTTTTCAAAATTTCCTCTTCTTATTCATTCCATCTTTGGCACAAGATACTTAATGATAGAATAAGATTAATTAATATAATTTCCATTTTAAATAAAAAAATAATTAATATAATATACATGAACTTGATTATATTAATTCTTCTCGTACAACTACGTTACATAAACACCTTTTCTTTTTGCTCATCAACATCACTCATGCGCATCCAACAGAGAATTCACACACGGATCTAGAGAGAAATGATCACCATATTTATTGCTTTATTACTTCCGTAGCAGCAAAAAATACCATAAAATTAACACACCAAATTTACGGATCTGCAGGCCTAGTGTCTAGTGTCGGCAGGTTTACCAGGAATGCGAGGCTTTATGGGTACTCGAGATGTACCAGCCATGGGGGCAGGAATTCGACCAGTTGAGCATGTTCCCCCACACGCTCTTAGCCCTTTATGCAGGGCCGGCCCTTTGGCGCGGGGGGCTAAGGCGGCATTCTAAAAGGGGGCCTATTGTGTATAAATTTTTTTTTTACTTGTAATATTAATATTAAGCCTAAACCTTAGTTTTTATTATGTTAAAACTCTAAAATCATACTACAACAATCAATTCACAGTTATGGGTTTTTGATCGCCACCCCGAACTTCCTATCACCATCACTACACCAAAATATATCAAACAAATACTATAACAATAATAAAGCAACTCATTTTATCAACAAAAATCATATATTAGAGGGCTAAAAGTGAGGTTTTATGAGGACCTAAATTATTACAGAGTTGGTCTCTAAGTGGCCTATTTTTAAGAGAAAGGAAGCTCCTGAGACGACCATTCTCTTTCGCTTACCGCAGGCCGGTCTCACTTTATGTTACAAAAGAAGTCAAGGTTATGGGGTTATCAGATTATTTATGCATGACACAGTACTATATGCTTGTTCTATGTATGAAAAATGAAATTGTAAAGGGCTCAGTCTTAGTGATCTTACCAATTATAGGGGCAACAACAGGTAGTGGTCGTGAATGTTTTGGGTCATTACCCACTACCTCCAAGGCCTCAGAAGAAATGATGAAGAAGAGATTAATGCAGAAGAGGATGAGGAAAATCTTGCCACCACCACCACCACCCATCTCCTTAATTGCCTAGCTATTTGTGTTGTGTTAATTAGACCTGATCAGCCCGGCCCCCATTTATAGTGATCAGATCCTATCATTTGTGTTTCAAAATTATGGGAACGAACAAAGCAGTTTCCAAAAATTAACGAGGTGTATACTTAACTTCACCAGTGGGTCACTTTTTTACAAAGTGGGGACTCCATTTCATCCCTCGATTCCCCACCCTTTTTCTTTCACACATTATTATTTTAATTTTTTTTTTTATTTCAAAATCATAATCGGCATCTGCCTTTCACACTTATTTCTCATTTTAATATATATTATCCCCATGCACCCATTAAAAGAAAAGGGATATTTGGTCAAAAGACTCTTTTAATATTACTATTCAATCGGGAAGAATATTGACCCATCCTCCCTTCTTTTCTGTTTTTTTCTTTCTCTTATCCATTTCCTCGATCAGTCACTTTCCCCTCTCATCCCCTATGTCTTTCTAATGAATCTTTTAAGTTCTCTTTAAGCTCGCCCACCCATTAACCATGGCTTACAGCATGCCCATATAAAATCTAAACTATGATCAAGAACAACAAATTAGTACATTACATCTTCATTGAGTAGTTATTTCAGGAAGAAAAAAAAGAGAGAATAGTAATAACCTTTTATCATTACATCTTCAATGAGTAGTTATTTCAGGAAAAAGAAAAGAGAGAGAGAGAGAGAGTTGTAATAACCTTTTATTAATGAAGACAAACCTTCCATTTGGTTATTGAGAAAACAGAGGAAAGGGAAAATAATTTAAAAAAATATTATTATTGCTATTATTAAACAATTCTATGTTCTTTTCCACCACTCCAAGAGGCAATATTACCATTCCGGATTGTCAAAAATAACTAGACAAAACAAAAGAACAAAAATCTTGAATAGCAATCATAGATAGATAACCAAAATGGATATTAAAAAGGAAAAAGAATGAGAAAGAAAGAGAACATTGGCCAGATACATATGAAGATTATGATAAGCGAGAGGACCTTCTCTCCTTCAGGAAACAGACATCAATCAAAAAGAGAAGGACAAGTATCTGTATTGTCCGTGTGAACGCCAATACAGAGAGAGAAAAAAAAAAGGCACAACATCTAACAATCCACAATTTTAATTGAATTCATTATAAGACCCAGGTCCCCAATTCTTTCCTTAAATCTCATCCAGAATCCAAGAACCAATATCAAATATTCACATATTTATAGACCTACCAACAATGGGGAGAGGTGATCAACACCTAATATCCACACACTTGACAACCAACAAAATGAAATCTTCTTTCAGAATTGAATAGCAATCATAGATAGATAACCAAAATGGAAATTAAATAGGAAAAAGAAAGAGAACCTTGGCCGGATATATACGAAGATTATTAGGGAGGACACCTTCTTTCCTTGAAACGGACATCAATTGGGAGAAGGACAACCATACAGGATGTAGGTATGTTTCAGGAAAATTGTAATACCATGCTTTTATCAGTACCCAAAAATATATGAAGTAATGCTCCTTTTTGGTTGCTGCAAAATCATAAAGAAAGAAAAAAGGCACATCAACAATCCGCAATTACTAGAATTCATTAGAAGACCCAGGTCCCTAATTATTTCCTTAAATCTCATCCAGAATCCAAGAACAAATATCAAATATTCACATATTTATAGACGGACCAACAATGGGAAGAGATGATCGACACCTAATGTTCACACATTTGAAAACCAACAAAATGAAATCTTCTGGCAGTTAGATTCGGATTTAAATTTATTTTCCCTGTGGATTAACGAAGATCTAGAATACGCGCATATGAAATCTAGACTATGATCAAGATAACATACCAGTACATTACGTCATCAACGAGTAGTAATACCCTTTTATTGATCAAGATATCCATTTGGTTGCAGAGAAAACAGAGGAAAGGGGAAGTAATTTAAAATGCATTTTCTGATTTTTTTTTTCTCAACATTTCATCGATAGACCAAAGGTGACCAACATCAACGTCTCTGTTAGAGTACATGGAGTGAATGAAAGCAACGATTCGCCTTCTCTTGTCCAACACTCCAATTCTTTGCAAGAAGCAGAGGGATGGTTACCATTCCACATTGTCAGGAATGAAAGATAAACTTTTTTTTGATAGCAATCAAAGATGGATAACCAAAATGGAAATTAGGAAAGAGAAAGAAAGAAAACCTTAGCAAGATATATACGCGATTATGATAAGCCAGGACCTTCTCTTCTTCAGAAAACGGACATTAATCGGAAAGGGAACGACCACCATGACATCATTGTCGACATCAATGTCGGTTTCGATGGTGTCACCGACGGTTTCGATCGCGGAGGCATCATCGTAGGCTCACATTTGAGAACGATCGGCTGCTGTGCTCGATATTAATCGACAGCGATCCATTCGGTTTCGAGGACCTTCTCTCCTTCAGAAAACGGACATGAACCGGAAAGGGATCGACAACGACTGACATCATTGTCGGTTTCGATGGTGTCACCGCCGGTTTCGATGGCAGAGGCATCATCGGAGGTTCACATTAGAGAATGATCGGCTACCGCGCTCGATATCAATCGACAGCGATCTAACCAGTTTCGAGGACCTTCTCTCCTTCAGAAAACGGACATGAACCAGAAAGGGATCGACAGCGACTGACATCATTGTCGGTTTCGATGGTGTCACCGCCGGTTTCGATGGCGGAGGCATCATCGGAGGTTCACATTAGAGAATGATCGGCTACTGCGCTCGATATCAATCGACAGCGATCTAACCAGTTTCGAGGACCTTCTCTCCTTCAGAAAACAGGCATGAACCGGAAAGGGAACGACAACGAATGACATCATTGTCAACATCGATGTCGGTTTGGATGGTGTCACCGCCGGTTGCGATTGCGGAGGCATCATCGGATTGAGAACGATCAGCTACTGCGCTCGATATCAATCGACAGCGATCTAACCGGTTTCGAGGACCTTCTCTCCTTCAGAAAACGGACATGAATCGGAAAGGGAACGACAACGAATGACATTTTTGTCGACATTGACGTCGGTTTCGACAGTGTCACCGCCGGTTTTGATGGCGGAGGCAGCATCATCGGAGGTTCACATTTGAGAACGTTCGGCTACTGCGCTCGGTATTAACCTGCATTTCACGCATTCCTATTTTCGACACGTGGCATTTGATGATGCAACAATCAGCTTTTTTCAGTTTCTTTTAAATTACTTCATTTTAAGAGTTTTATAAGAGTTTCAAGACATATTTTGTTTTTTTATATTAAAATAGTTTGAAAATGAAAATAATATCAAATTTTAATACCATAACCAATGACTGCTTTATTATTTAAAGTTAGTGTGTGATATACTTCTGTTTTAAATACTTCTTAAAAAGCGTGGGCAATCTTTGTTTTTCTTGATTTTTAAAAATACATGTATTTAAAAAAAAATGTTGTATTATTATAATGTACGTATATGCTCTTTTTTTTTTTTTTTTTAACATCTATATACTTTGCAATTGACATGTATACGTTCCTATTATGTAAGATGTTGATGTCCTAACTTAATCCAAGATATCGACCTTTGTTTCTTTTAAATCAAAGAAAAATATACTAGTTAAACACACCATATCATAAATAAAAATTTGAAATATCCATGGAGAAGTGAAGAAAATAAAGATGATTAAGAGAAATATTTTTCTTTTTAACATTTGAGAGGAGGTCTTTATTTACTTCTTTTATTTTTTTTTCAATTTTATTCACAAATATAATAAACTTTCAGATTCCCACACCAATATTTTTCTTTGAGTAATACGTCATTATTATGCCCAATTAATTTTGTTGTTTAATAGTAATTGTCCAAAGGAGTCCCAAAAATGGTGCACAGGGCATAGAAAGAGAGAAAACAAGAATCAGGAAGTTAGCTACTTACGTCGAATTTCATGCTTCCACTTAAACCCGCAGTACTACTTCTCCACCAAATGTTCAAAAGGTAGAGTTTGAATGAAAATTAACGTCATGTGATAATCATAAAATAAATTGATAAATAAAAATGTGTTTATAATCAAATTAAAATTTGGCATGACATAGTATTGGGGTAGGTTTAAACTCAAGTACATAAGTAAAAGTTCAGATAAAATATAAAGCACTGGCCTAACGTAAATTCATCACCTCATCAAACGCTGCCCATTTTATGCGCACAAGGTCACCCATTTTCTCAAGCTTTATACAAGGTCATAAATCTGTTTTAGTATATAAACCCCAAAAAGTTTTTATACCTTTTGTATGTGTGGGACAAGGCCCTTTTTGAAAAAATCATCAAACGCTAATAATCCTTCACATTTTTCAAAAAAACATTTAAATTTAAAACAATTTTCCTAGATTATAGAAGGTGTAAGTGCCTTAAATTTGATGTTCAATGAACTATGAACCAAAAATAGATAAATAAGATTTAATTTACAAAGTATTGGTGAAGTTAAAGCTTTTATGAACCAGAGTACTCTTGATTGTCTACATATCATAAATCTTGCTATTAAATGTCATTGTACGCAAATAGGCTATGTGCTAGCTTGATCATTTTATAAGTGCTCTAAAACATTTTGCCAAAAAATTTCATGGGAGCGCCCCCACTTCACACTTACATAGGTGATTTCATCAAGTGCATATTGCAATTATATGTACCACCCATAAGGGATATGTAATCATTGAGAGTATAACTCAATATGTAGTCTAGCACCATAACCACAACATAGGAATACACTTTTATTGGTGCTAGCAAGATTAGCAAACGACTTGTTATTACTCATATGAACCTTCTTCATGGGATCTCTAATCACAAAGGTTGGGTTTTCATCACTGCTAATCTCTAATTGACTTAAGTCTCATTCCACTCAATGTTTCCAAAATTGATTTTCTTCCCAATTAAAGGTTTAGTAAGAGGATCGATCAAATTCACTTCTGACTATGCATAATCAATAGAAATAATTCCATCTTTCAACAACTGTTTCTTTTCCTATGTGGGACAAGGTCCTTTTTGAAAAAACTATCAAACACTAATAGAAATGAGAATCTTCATACCCCACTTCCTATAACAATTAATATTTTGATCACAAAATCATGAATTTGGAGGATGAGTAATACATACCTGTGACCAGTGGAGGATAAATGTGGTAATTCTGGCGGACGAGCTAGGTTGGGCTTGGCCGACATCGGGCCAAGGCAAATTTGGGCCGGTTTTTTCAGGTAAAAAATATAACAGCCCGACCCCGCCCTAAATCTAGGCGGGCGGGGCCAAATTGCCTTATAAAGCCAAAAAAATTAGTAGGCAGTCCAAGCCACACCGGGCATGGCCCAAATCAGATCGAGCCAAATTTGGCCTAGTTTTTTCAGAGCCTATAAATTTACAGCCTAGCCCAGCCTAGCCCTAATTCCAAGTGGACCAAGCTAGCCTAGTGAGCCAAGCTTAAATTGCCACCTCTAGTGGCGAAGCCAAGAATTTAGTTTAGGGGTACATGTATTGAAAAACTTGGAACTGTAGTTTAGCAATATGGTAGCTTGCTACATTTTGGAGGGTATAACAAAGGGTGAGGGTTCCACTCATTCGTCAGAAAAAGAATTTTTTTTGCAAAAATGAAATAAATTTAGGGGCATATGCCCTCTAAAGTATTGTTGGAAAATGGGCCAGTCCAGCCCAAATGGGCTGAGCCCATTAGGGTCAAAGGCCAAAATGGGTCTGACCAATTCTAATTCCACTTTTATTTGGGGCAGCTTTGGCAGCCCACTTAGTCATCAGAAGTTAAAATGGGCCCCATTGATAATAATAATAAATAACAATTTTACAAATTTTATTTTTCTAACATAAAGTTTATTTGAAATAATTATAGTTTATTCTTATGTACTTAAAAAATTATACAAAATAAACTATTATAGTTATATTTATATTTATTTTATTATATTTAAATTATTTTTCATACTAATATTAATTTATTTTATTAAAACACTTATTTAATAACTATTCTTTTTTCTATAGACAAATATTTTATATATTTTCATAATAGAAAAACTAATATTCTTAATAGTTAGAAAATAATATATAGTCATTAAAAAAATTTAAAATAAAAAGTGGGCCAAGTGGGTCGGCTCCTCCCAAGCCCTAAAGGCCCATGAGCTTATTCAGGCTGAGCTAATAGACTCTAGTTCTATTCGAACCTTTATTTTCTCAGCTTGAATCTTAAAAAATATGGGCAAAAGTGAGTTAGCCCATCGAGCTAGACCCATTATCCCACCTCTACTCTCAGGGCAATAGCTAGGTCCGCCATTGTACGTGACCTGTTCAATCTATGTGAAGTTGAAACAACGTCCATCCAACTTCAGTGAATGGCAAGAAGATGACAATAATCAAGAGAGTGTGGAGAAGCACAAAATAAGCCTTTTCCATCATTGTTCTTGGAGAAATTAAGCACCACACAACTACCTTCTTATTCCAAGAATTCTTAGGTGACGTTTGTTTTTTGGATTTTTGCTAAAAGTTAAATAGCTTTCATCATTCAACTTGTTTGTTTTTTAACTTTTTCATGACTTATTGTTGAAATTTCTAAATAGAAAAAGCCAAAATATTTTGCTCTTTCTATTCAGAAATAGGTCAATCTTCCAAAACTAGAAACACCACCCTTGCCTACAAGTTAAGAGAAGCTAAAGATCACTCACTATCCAATATTAAAAAAACAAACAACTTACTACTTAATACTATTAAGTACTATTTATCATTAAGCCGAAAAAAGTTATATTCATAATTAAGTTAAAAAAAAAACACCACCTAATCTTCCCCTAAAATGCAGTCGCATGACTTCTATAGCGAGCAAATTCAAATGTTTTGCAATGAAAAGTTTTTATTGATATCTTATTGAGTAATGTTGTTCCTTTTTTTTTTTTTTGACAATGCAAACTAAAATTTCATTGATTTAGAACGATAATATCCTTACATTTGAACACATAAATCAAACTGCTAAAAACATTAGAAGATGACACAACATCCAAGTTAATAGCAAGAAGAAACGACTCAAGGCCTACATAAGAGATAATCCTAATATGCTTAGAATATCTAAGATTCCAGGTTTGATGAAGCATATTGATGAATAGGGATTTGATGTGACTTTTTTATTTGATCGAAGGAATGTTGTAGTTTGAATCGCCCACATAAAAACCAATGAACAAACTAACAAAAAACCACACGCCGCAACAAGTCGAAGACAAAAACATAAGAAAACAAAGAAAAATCAAATAAACGGGTGGAAGAAACCACCTTATTGAGGGAGAAATCCCAAATCCAACACAAACATGTTATTCTTAGTTTGTTGGACTACAAGCATGTTGACTTTTACCCAAAATTAGGTTATGACACAATCCCTTTCTACAAGAACCAAAGTGACACACCCCCACCCTCCTGGCCAGTGTGTGCCGGCCACCCACGTAAACTCAATGTAACTCCAACGCATTAGAAATTTTGTGAAGCTAAGCCGCACGCTTGGGTCAAAACCCGTATAAAAAATTTTCTTTTCTAAACTTGTGATTTTATAGAAAATTTCTACAAAGATAAACAAATGCATATAGGACATATACCAAATCCTCGTATAATAATTTACACTTTTCCAAATATGGCAATCCAACAATATTATTTCAAAAGAGCCTCAAAGCCAACGACATTTTCACAACTACACTATGTACATACATATGCTCCATTATACAAATTCAAAGTATTTCCTTACAAAATAATATTACTACAGCACTGATACAAAAGTCAGGAGAATCCTACTATGCTCCAAATGGCTCTGAGTGCCCTGCATCTTGAAAATAGTTTTTAAATCAGAAAATAATGAGCTAAACGAAATGAGAGTGTATGCTTTATAAAGGAGCCATTTTTCAAATCCAAAACCGTAGAAACTCTTTACAGATATTTTCCAGAAGCCTTGCTTGCTTACTTTAAAGTTTCTAAAACTTTATGTACTTGCTTGCTTGCTTCTAAAAGTTTATAAAACTTTTCAAACTTGCTTGCTTGCTTTTCTTTGCTTTTCTTTATAAGTTTATAAAACTTTTCTTAAATCTCTTGCTTGCTTGCTTTACCTTGCTTTGCTTTAAAAGTTTATAAAAATGTTCTCAAATCTTTTGCTTTAAAAGTTTATAAAACTTTTTATAAACACGAGAGCCTGGGCTCAACCGCATGCTTTAAAATAAAATGGGAGCCTGGGCTTAACCGTTTGCTTTAAAATAAAAACGGGAGCCTGGGCTCAACCGTTTGCTTTCTGTGTCAAACACGGAGCCCGAAGCAGACCGCGGTACCAAAGCGGGTTGATTTTCAAATCGTATAAACATGCTTATAAATCATCAACCACTCGGAGGCCTTTCTCGGGCTACTGCACTTGCTTAACACTCCGGAGCCCGGCATCGATCAGAAGCCCGTGGTCGACCGGTCCACTCACCTAGGTGGAAGAGCCTTTAGCTCAATTCTTTCCTAGAAATATGGTGGAATTGACCTAGGTCTCCATCACCATAATTTAGTTAACGTTAACCCTATATACTCCAGTACGTGCCACGGTCTCCTTTAAATGCCATGATGCATGACCTAAGTTTGCCGACCAGGCAAATCTAAAATGCATGAATGATATCCTAACACCACCGTGCACGTACGAAATACCTCTGACCGGCATGCTTGCTTAAAACTAGGGATTTTAGTTAGGCCTGTTTTCGAAAATATTTTTTTTGCTTGCTTGCTTCTTTGAAATATGGTTTTACAATTCAAAACCATTGCTTGCTTTAAATATGGTTTGATAATTCAAAACCATTGTTTGCTTGCTAAATCTCATTGCTTGCTTAAATGGTTTACAATCAAACCATTAAATACCAAAGCAGTAAAACAAATTTTATAATAATACAATTGGGTATTTGAAAATAGTTTAGAACACTCACCTTTTTGTTTACCAAAACTTGAGCACGACTCCACAACTTTCCGCCTTTGCTTTTAGCCTACACACTCAAACGAATACGGCGAAAACATTAATCGCCTGCGTATAGCGTAAAACTTAATGTACTTCACACGCAAGTCACTTTAGGGTCACACAACATTCATATAAATCCAAATGAACAAATTACCCTTGAGCACTAAAAGCCCTTTAACAAAAACCACTATTTGGCAAACCTTTCCAACAATACTCTTGGACTTTATTACCCAAAAAATTATTCAAAAGGTTCAAAAATTATGAAACTCTCAAGAGTTAGTCCTTATATATCCAATGACATCTCTCTTTAAATTTTCAATTTAAAAATTCTTCTCTAAGGCCTCTCAACCACATAACAATGTTAGAACATTATTTTTTTTTTTTTTTTGATGCTAAATTGGTTAGCCTACCGACTCACCTACTTGATATCCTTTGATTTTTGGGGTCTTAACTCCATAAATTGGAAATTGTTTTTCACCTATTTGAAGCTATGGTTCTAAGGTTTCTTCTCCAATTGGAATCACCTAATTCTGGATCACAAAACTCAAGTTATTGTATTTACATCTATTACTCAATTTGGTAACAAAATCTTCAGCTCCACTTTGAAAATTTCTGGCTCTTTTAAGCCATAATTTGTAATAATTTCTGAGCTAAATTATCTCAGAAGTCTATTTTACCCAGAATTTTTAATCACTCAATTTGGATGAGTGAAACTCCACTTTTGGCCAACACTGAGCACAATACCCAAACAGAGATAATTCATGAGTCGAGTCACCTTTCTTCAGCCTCAGATTGGGAGCCTTAGAGCTACAATTCTGCTCTCAGTCCCCTCTATACATTCAGAGCCTTATCTCTTATGGTTCTTATACCACTGGAACAATTAATTGGATGATTATAACTTAATCTATAATAAACAAAACAAAATATTTTACTAAATTTTACTGCACTTCCTTTAAACCCAACATTCTCTCTTTACAACCATTCTCAAAACCAATTCAACCAATCAAGACACACAAAACAACTCAAACCCTAGCTTTAGGAACTAGGATCAAACTCCAAGAACCATGGAAATCCATATAAAGGTCCAATAATCCACACCAAAAGCCTAGAAATCCAAACATATGCACATTCCATACAAAAATACATACCTTTGTCTTCTCCCCTTTCTTCCTTCGCTTCTTCTCCCCTTCTTTACGGAGCCCTAGACCCTTGAGACTGTGAATTTTGGTTTGTCTCATGGCCTTTATAATCCCAGATATTTACCTAATTATAATTAGGTCCTCCATCTCTCAAGAAATTCCAATCCATGTTAAGATGTTCACTGATCTTTCTATATTTTATATTTCTATCCCTAATCATTACTTTACCTCTTCCTTCTAGCATCACATTCGGTTCATAAATTTTCATTTCACAATTCTTCCAAAAATACTACAAAGGACACTTAGTGCTCATGTGTTCCTCTACGGTTACTCTCAGATCAGACGCCCCTCCTCAAGACTGGCGTTACATTAAAGCTTGCACTGACTTGAGCCACCAAGCAAGTCAATGGGTCTGATCACCTCCTTCCATTCAAAAAATAATGTTTATAATGTGACGCCCCGTAACTGGGCAAAACCACACAACCCACACACTCGCGAAAATCTATATCGCCTAAAGAGATTACTTGCAGACACATACATGAGTAAATAACAATGGCCACTTCTGCCTACACATCATACTCATCAAAATACATCAAACTATATTCCAATAGTCTGAGTTGATACATCATTTACACCATATTAAAATTAAGAATTTAATACATGTTATACAAAAAGATAAATGTAGCCAAACCGTTTTCTTCATAATCGTAAATTTCTAGTGAGTGTCGTCTCCCGATCGCTCAGACTGGTGATCCCCGACACAGGCGAGCAATGCACAGAGGTCAACATCCCACGCTGATTCCACCACACACGCAATGACTTTGAACAGTCATAAACACATCTGCCAAATGATCCCACCTGATGTTCATGATAGTGATTGAGAATCGACTACCCTTTCCACTTCTCTACTTCACTCGACTCCCCACTCATGCCACTAAATGTGGAGAACACCGCTTTCAAAGCAAAAGGTTTTGCCTCAACACCCCACCAGCTCAAATATATTGACTACCTCCTGTCGAATTGCTGGATCATTTTTTAAATAGTCATGGTCGCCCCGAGATAAACCGTTGGACCACTTCTAAGGCAATTTTTCAAAAATCTCATTAAATTCCTTCAAGCCAAACCATTTATTATGCCATGCACTCACACCTAATTCTCTAGGGTTATCCCGTGCATATGAAATGCATTATGGTAATTTTCTACACACTCCATGTTAATATATATCAAGTATGCATATATATATATATATATATATATATATATATATATTAAAGTGCAACATCAACATACCATGGATACTTATAATTGATACATATAATTTTCCTCCATGCACAACCCATGTTAATACATCATACAACATACATTAACATGTCATATTCACACTGTATGTTATTCATACAAGCAATAACACACAACAAGGTCACAATCTTGGACCCATCCAACATGGTACTTCACACTTTTCACAATCATGAACCGCGAATCTCAACCCATCCATGCAATATCAAACAACCATATAAACGAAATCCGCTTCGGGGCTCAAACTGTCCCTAAGCATATGACAATCCCATACAATGAAATTTCTTACCACATGCAAGCAATAACATGTTAAAACCCGTTATTCACTTTGATATAACCCAGCAACCTGCGAAAACTGTGAAAACATCACACAATGAGGTTAGACACCCAATGCCCCTCCACAGCACCTATATGTGAATATTGACCACTGGATTGTGAGTCTAAGAACACCCGAATCAGAATCACATGAAGAAGTTATGACCTTCCGGTTGAGGTCACACATGACTAGGTAAAATTTTTGATCTGGCTTAGCCTACCTTACCTACCCAACCTCCTTTCCGGGCTGGTCCAGCACCCATCGCCCCATGGTAAAGGCATTTTGGCTGGAAACCTGACTCACCGGCTTTCCATAGAGTCCAGAACACCCCATCTGAGCCTGGACGGCTAGAAGTTATGACCTTTTGAAGTTGGAGGTCACACATGACTAGGCAGCCTTACCCGGCTAGCCTACCTTACCTACCCGAACGCCCCTTCCCGGCCGGCTCCAACACCCACTGCCCTCTAAAGGCATTAAGCTGGAAACTTGACTCAATGGGCTCATATCCAAACACCAACGAATTTGGATTTGTTAAAGATCCTCCTAAGTTGGAGTCACAAAATGAATTGGCGGGCCCCACTTTAGCCTACCTAACCAACACTAATCGGCTGGCACTAATCGGGTCTGATTTCACGTCGTCCATAAGGACATGGCTGAAATCTTGACCAATGGGTTTATAGAGCCCAGGAAACACCAAATTGGAGTTCGACGAGTTATGACCTTCCAAAGCCGAGGCCACGCATGACCCAACCGGCGATCTAGCCGGTGACCCATCTGGGGTGACCCGGGCCTGGTGAATCCGGGAGCCGCGCGCACCCAAATTCGACAGCCCTTCCACCAGACTGTTTAGAGTAAACGGACCATAACTGGGCCAAAGTCCCGATTTAAGAAATTAGTGCTTCCAACATCAAGTTCATTGATGTGGGCCGCCAATTTACCTAAAGGACTCACTATCAATTCCATTTATTTGCTACCCAAAAAACCGCCTCTAAAGTCTAGTTAATGTGTACTACCACAATACGGCAAATTCACCATGGTCCAAAACACAACCAAACATTCCCTCTATAGGGCAAGACAACCAAACACCATTTGTTCGGCCTCAACTCTAACACATAAAATGACACACAAGGACAATTAATAGTCCTGCACCAGTCCCTGGACTGCCAAACATCCTAAAACTTGCCAATAATCGGGTTCAAAGTCTGGAACGCTCACACCCGCCACACAACCTGCACATTCGAATGACCCTTAAATAAGGATTAAACCAAGTAGAAACCTCACCTCTTGAGCTTTGTCAAAACTCCCTAACTCCGTCCCTATGTGTTGAAGCCCTTGCCGCAGGATGAACTTCTTCCTTCGTCTACTGAAACCGTCGGTTCGAATGTCGGGAAATCTTGTAGGCGTGAGTATTTCAAAACTCTTTTTCTTCCTCTTTCTTTTTCTGCTCTTTTCTTTTCCCATCCCACCGCTGGGTTCAAGACTTCGCTAAGAGTCATTCCTTTCACTCGCCACGTCCAATTTCTCATCGGGCTCTTAGGATTTCTGAACTCATCCATCACACATTTCCTCCAATGACATGATGCCACATGTCACCTATAGCTCTATACTTGAGCCTCATTGTTTGACTTCACACACACACGTGCCTCATCTTGAGCCACTCTAATGCACTGGCGTCCCAACACTACTCCTGTTGCCTTGAAAACGTGAATCATTAACTGCCTTTAATTCGACAAAATTCGACGTCATAGTTAGATTTTGTGAGACGATTTCAACGGTAAAGCCCGTTTTGTCATCCGAGATCAAAAAAAAAAAAATATTTCGTATTTTGACCGAAATTACCATTTTACCCTTCTTTCGAAAATTTGGATTTTCCGGGGTTTCACATATAAAATGGCCATGTTATAAAAATCTTAATCTTATAAAATTGGAGCAAATAGAAATGATTAGCAAAAGTTCTTATCTGAATGAAGTTTTTTATTTACCCTTTCTAGCTTTATTGACAAATAAAATGATGTTTCAAAGTTGGCTTTTAGCGTCTCTCTCAATCCAAGCGTTGTCGTCGCCCTCAGGGTTTCGCCATGGTTGATTAGTGGATTAATTACGATTGAAGAGCATATTTCCAGAGAGGTTTGATAAGAGGCCCATATATTGTAGTTTAGATGGGGTTTTAGGCTCACCATCATAGTTGCACTGTCGGTTCCTGTTCCCGCTGCAAGTCACAAAGATCTAGGTTTCGCTCTAAAATAACTTTGTTGAGATTAAGATTATGTGAGTTTTAGGGTTTTTTGGGTTACGATCCAGGTTGTTTTGGTCGATTTTTCTCATAAGGATGAGTGATTTTTGGTCATTCTTAACCTAAAATCACTCATTTACATATTTTTTTTTTTTGCACTTTTTATCAATTAAGTGGTCGTTCCACATAAATCTCCGTTTTTTTTTTTGTTTTGTTTTTTTCGTATTTTTGTCGCCATTTTACTACGGCATGTTGTTTGTATTGGCTTTTATCGGCTTATTACAGCGAGTACTAGTGTATAAACTATTTCAAATGACAAAACATATTTGATAAGACAGAGATTTAAATTCAAATTAGGGTTATCAGTATGTTGTGAAACTGGAATCTTATGAATTTTAGTCATCATAAAAATTTCAAATGTATAAACTTTTGTAACGAGTCATTATGTTAGTGTTATTAACTTAAATGGCGCGTCATTCTTTAATGTTTTTAGCGAATTTAATTATATGTCTCAATATGATATATTGCTAGTTTGAATCCACAAAATTTTTATTTAAAAAATGGCATTTCAAATGCCTAGCTACAACAACATTTTTTAACCTATTTTGCCTTTTTGACATAATTGAGTTCGCCAATTAAAAAAAGAAGACAAACAAACAAACAAATTTTGGAGTGATGACAGAAATAGGTATATATTTTAAAATAGTTGTTTTTAATTACTGTATTTTAATAATATTAAAAAAAAAGAAGAAGATATTTTTATCAAAATACCAAATTATGGCCTATTTTTTACTTTGTTTGTATTATAGATAGGAAGTGAGGAACAGAGAAAGAGGACATCCTTCATCTTATTTACTAATCTTAACTAAATAAATTTTCTCGTTAATTACATCATGAGGTTTAAATATTAACAAAGAAATAGGTATTTGCATGCAAGTTGCGTCTGTTGTCATTGATTGCTTTGTACATATTCATAATGTGCGCCTTCTTATAATGTAAGATAAGATGTTGATACGTTGAACACTACTCCACACAACATATCGATGAATATTTCTTTCAAATCAAAGAAAAATATATAAATCAAACACACCGTATCATAAATAAAAAAATTGAAATATCCATAAAGAAGTGATGCAAATAAAGATGATTTGCAGAAATAGTTTCCTTTTACCATCTTAGAGGAAGTCTTTATTTACTTTTTTCAATTTTATTCATAAATAAAATAAACTTTCAGATGCCCATACGAATCTTTTTCTTTCAGTAGTAGTACATCGTTATTACGCCCAGCTAATTTTGTTGTTTAATTAATATATAGCAATATGAGATTTATCAACAGCAAATCATTAAGACAATAATTTATCCTCACATAGTTAAAAACAAAAAATTAATGCGGAAGATAGAATCTAAATACCTTATGCCATTGCTTGTAATGTGGGGTGTTGGAGATTGACTTAGATTAGCAATCTACAGGACCTTCTGGTGCCTGATACCCAACTCTCGATGGTGTTGGAATAATTTCTGATATGGCAACAGGGACCCAACATCAATCTTTCTTTATATATAGGCACCATCAACTTATACTTTAACTGTCAAGTAAGTGGGTTTCACCACTTACTCCACGTGCAGATGTGGAATTAGTGGACCACTTCATGGCTAACTTAGCAATCGAATGAGTCACCCAAAGACTTGTTCAACAGTCTTCCACTTGATCTGTAAATTCAACATCTAAGATAATGAAGAAATAGATATATGAATCATGGCGATAGTTCCTCTAAAGGCGAGTATTATCTTCCATGCATCACAGTATACTTGACCTTTTCAAAATTTTTATCTTTATGAATAAACCCTATGTTTATTCTGGGTCATAACTTAATGATATTTCTCTAATCACAATAAACCAAATGTGCACAACTTTTATGAGAAACATCAATTGAATAAGGGTTTCGTTAACAAAATTGAATATGTACATATGAAATTGAGATTACATAATAGACCCAAGTCCCATATTAGTTACATGATCCTTGAACTTCTTAATTGGCACGCCTTTAGTAAGAGGATCTACAACCATTAACTCAGTGCTTAGGTGTTCAATGACCACTTTCTATTCCTGAACATGTTCCCGGATGGCTACGTACTTTATATTGATGTGTTTACTTCAATTTCCACTTTTTTTCATTTTTAGCCAAAAAAACAGCAGCTGAGTTGCCACAATATAATCTCAGTGGCCTTTGGATGGGATCAACAATTCTCTGGCTAGTAATGAAACTCTTGAGCCAAACACCATGTAAAGTGGCCTCAAAACAGGAAACGAACTCGGCCTCTATAGTGGAAGTGGCCATCAAGGTCTGCTTCATGCTCCTCCAAGACACACCCACTGCTAGCATAAAATATAACCTCGATGTGGACTTTCGAACCACGAGCCGGGCCGGGCCGAGCAGCCCGCCACCCTAAGAAACTAGTCCGTCAGACAAAGATGAAGTGCTTCACTTGAAGGTAGCGACACTTTCTTAGTAGCTGATCGACCTCGATTACTCTGGATATCTACTTACCCAACATCATAGGTAATGTTAGGTCTGGTACAAACCTGTGCATACATGAGACTTCCAACTGCCGAAGCATATGGAGTGTTTCTTATCTTTTTCCACTCAAGATCGCTCTCTTCGCACCGGGTTTAAACCGACCCATCACCCTTCACAATGGGAGCTGGACTTGGTGAACAATTTTTCATCTTAAATCTCTTTAAGACTTTGTTGATATAGGTCTCTTGAGACAAACCCAAAATGCCTCGAGATCTTTCCCTATGGATCTTTATGCCAATGACATAAGATGCCTCACCCATATTCTTCATATCAAAGCTCTTCGAGAGGAATTGTTTCACCTCTTATAATGTTCCCATATCATTAGTAACTAACAAAACATCATCCACATATAAAACAAGAAAGCACCATTCCCACCGATCTTTTTGCGGGTAATACAATTATCCATGACATTCTCTTCAAAACCGAAAGAACTTCATGGAACTTTAGATACCACTATCGATACGATTGTTTCAAACCGTATATGGGTTTATTATGCTTGCATATTAAATGCTCATCGGCACTAGAGGAGAATCCTTCAGGTTGTTTCATGTAAATCTCTTCCTCTAACCCACCATTAAGAAAGGCAGTTTTCACATCCATCTGATGTAGCTCCAAGTCAAAATGAGCTACTAAAGCCATGCTCACACGAAGAGAATCTTTCCTAGATACAGGAGAAAAAGTCTCCATGTAGTCGATTCCTTTCCTTTCGAAAGTAAACTCAGCCACCTAGCCCCAGCCTTTACGCCTCTTATCGTCGTCTTGTGAGTCTTTCTAGTCTTAAAGACCCACTTACACTAATGGCTTTACACTGATAAGGAACCGACGAGATCCCAGACTCTGTTAGAGGCCATAGAATCCATCTCATCCTTCATGGCTTCATACCATAATTCAGATTCTTTAGAACATATGGTTTATAAAATGTTTGACGTTCCATTCCTATATCAGGAATCCAATTCTTGTAAGTACACAACATAATCACTAGGAAAAGCTGAATTCCTGACCCTTGTAAATCTCCTTAACGTTGTTTCTTCATTTAGATCTGCTGCCTGGAACTGGATTATTCAACGTTGTTCAACATTTTGTCGGGTCCTCGATAACAGGATCTATAAATAGCACGTGATCTCGACATCAAGGTCTTATACTGCTTTCTACCTCATGGGTGTGTATGACAGACAATCTATGACTTGGATTAGGGGCTTGACCTTGATAGTGATCTCTTTCAGACAAGTTGTCATGAAATTGACCACTCCCATTGACTAAGTCATTCTCAAACTCGCCGATTCCACAATCCTGCTGGTGTGAGAAGGACAATAGAATCTATAACCTTTGACTTCATATCCAATGAAATGCCCACTAATAGTCCTGCTGCCTTCTTTCGTGATTATAAATCCTTACTTCAAACGAGCATCCCCATTCGCATATATGTCTCAAACTGGGTTTCCAACCTTTAAATAACTCAAATGGTGTCTTTTAGACAGCCTTGGTCGGAACTCGATTTAATATATACATTGTCGTTTCAAAGGCTCTCGATCCATGAGAATGAAGCAAGAACTGTTGCTCATACTCCTTACCATGTCTATTATTCGTTTCTTCTTCCACACACCATTCTAGTTCGAAGAACCAGTCATAGTATATTGGGCAACAATCCCATGCTCTTGAAGAAACCAAGCAAATGGACCCGATGCTTATCCATTCTCAGTGTACCTACCATAGCACTCTCCACCTTTATCTGACCTCACTATCTTTATTTGCATCCCGCACTATTTCTCTACCTCAGCCTTGAATACCTTAAAGGCTTCTAACGCTTCATCCTTCGAGCAAAACATGTAGAGATACATGTAACGTGAATAGTCGTCTATGAAGGTGATGAAGTAGCTCGGGTCACTACTGCCCATATCTGGACAATAGATATCCGTATGTATAATCTCCAACATAGGTAAAAAATGGTAAATTGTCACTACAATACAGTTAATCAAATTTCAGATCTCGATGACAAAATGAACTCACCGCTGAGTCATCTCATGAAATCTAGTTACTCCCGACGACCTCTCACGAATTCCCAGACGAATACGCTGTGACAAAAGGAACCCAATGAGTGGGTGACACATGGCATGATGCAGTTATGTGGTGACACAGAGCGAGCAAAGCCATGTGGTGACACATGAGCATGATCAAACCATGTGGGTGACACATGGTACGAAAGTACAGCCATAGGGCACATGGCATGATGAGACAAGGTTAAGCCCAGTATATAGAAAGGAGGGAGATAAGTGCGAATGGGGGAGAGAATCAGTGAAGAGGAACAAAAAAAAAAAAAAAAAAAAAAAGAGAAAGGGAAAGGGAAAGGAAAAAGAAAGAAAAGGAGAAAGAGGAAAGTCGGCGAGCTTCTTCCCTAGATCTCTGGCGTTCCGACGGTCAGAACTCGTCGGACTAAGGAGTAAAGTTCGTATACTCGTCGAGGGCTATGCTCCAAGAGATAGGGACTCTTCTTACTTTAGCTTATTTCCACCCTAAGAGCCGTTAGAATGCTTTCACCCTAAGTGGGCTGTTTAATGATTTCATGGCTGCTTGTGTTGACCCTAAACTCTGCCTTCAGTTTGGGACTGGTTTTTAGTTAGGAAACGGAGGGAATTTGGGCTTGTATTCTTCATAGAAATTTTATCTACATCTGTGAACTTGATGTTATTAATCGCAAATCGACCTGTCTTGGTTGTGGTCCATTTCTCGGACTCGCCATAGCTGCTGCGATTCAGGTGTCCAGATTTTGGGACTAGTTTTTTGGTTAGGAAACTGAGGGAATTTGGACTCGTGTTCTTCATAGTTGTAGCTGCATCTGTGAACTTGATGTTGGGGCTTGAATCACCTAATCGACCTCTACAGCCTGCTATGGTCCATTCTCGAATGCCAATTAGACCGTATATCCTAGTGTGGCTCAAGGACCGTTTTGGGGCTTGATGAATCGCCGAGACTGTTTTAAGGGCCGATTTCATGATTGCTCAGATTGAAAATTTTGGACTATCAAGAACCAGTTTTGATGGGTATTAATGCTCAGGGTCTAATTCGGCTGCGATACCCGGTTTAGGACCACATCGGCCGGGTTTCATAGCCTATTTATGCATACCTGCGGACTGTTTAAGCCCGATTTTGGGACCGTTTGAGGATTAAATTCTGAATTGAGTTCGGAAACATCCTATAGCTTGTGTGTAATGCTTCTTTGTTGGGCCGCCCGCAGGGCTGGTTTTTTGCCGCCCGACTACGGTTAGTTAGCGATGTCTCAGACTGACCGGACCGTTTTATATCCGAGTTGTAACATGCTTGGTGGAAATTGTTGATCAAATGTTGGTATATGAGTGCTAATATATATAGTGACATTCGAATGAGTATTATTTGGAAATTCTATGCTTTTGATATAATTGTCCATGTTACATGAATTGTAAGGGTTTGAATTGTCCAGGCGTAGTATTTCACGATATATGGCATGATATAACATGCAATGGTGCATTACATTGAATATGCAATGGTCATCACATTGAATGGGCGTGAGTGCATGATTGCGATCAATCACCACTGGGCGATTGACGGGTGGGGCTTCGTATCATCGGGACGATAACAACAGTCACACGGTTGCATAACATGGAAAAATGTGTGGTGGGTAATAGCAAGAAGGGTTAGAAATCCCCTCAGGTGAAAGACCCGGACTGGTTCATACACTCTAAAGGTGAAAGTCCAAAAAGTGTATGAAGAAGACGTGTGGAGTCCTGCGGTGAGACCCCAGAAATCCGCTGCCCATGAAACACACGGTTTTGATTATAAAAAGATCATTTGAAATGATGACATTCATAAAAGTTTTGGTTTATAAACAAACGACTTTTATTTCAAAGTGTTCATTGATGCTATCTATCATTAACGATGAATACACATTGCACTGGCGCGGTTTGTGTGGTGGGAGTCGGTGAGGACTCGGGGCATGGTATAGGATTGAGTCTCATCTTATTTCATGACATGGCATGTAGGATTCCATAGTAGAAATGACAAATGTTGTTACTTGAGATGTGAGTGTGGAACATGACCATTGCATGCACTTAGGGGAGAAGGCCTCTGTGAGGGTTTTTCACTGGCTTGACTCAATTCTATATGGAAAATATTTCAAAGTGAAACGACATCGACGAACGACACTCATTCGAGGCCGCAATTGTGAAGAAAGCCGACATGTGGCTTTTAATAACCTTTTTGTAAAATGTTTTGGAACAATCTAACTTGTAATTTTATTATGCACGAAAGTTGTAATTAAACCCTTATAGGTCGTTTTAAATTATGACCTTGCATGGTTCAAATGAAAATGGATAAATGGAGCCAGAGTGGCCATCCAGTTGTTAACTCTACTGTCTTGCAGGAACGATGTAGTAAGGTGATACTCCGGGGCACTCGACATCCACGTGAGTTTCCGCAGTTGACGGTTAGTCAACGAACCCCAGTTTTGGGCATCACGGCTTGCATCGAGCTTAGGTATTCATCACTGGCTTGATGGTATGGGTTTATACCATTGCATTCCCATTGCACATTTCCTATGTTTTGTGCCCTAATATTATATGCTTGTGTGTTATGTGTCGTGAATTACATACATGGTAAAATGTATATGGAAGTTAATTATCAGTTAGAAAACATAACCTTGGGGGTTCGAAAAAAGAATGAACATGATAGTTTGGGATATTAAGGGGTCTATTAGTGGTTGGCACAAGCACTACTTGTTAGACGATGAGAGAAACTGTCAACCCCGAGTACCATTCTTGGATACCATGTAATATCACATATCTGATATATGTAGATGGCTAGTCGAGGAAGGTGATCGCGAGGCGGTGTAATGGCAACAACCCACGACCACGCCTTGACCAACGCGCGTTTCAGAGGCTATTGGTGCCGCGATCGCTACTATTGCACAAGCAAGTGTCAGGGCTACCACCATTGCACAAAGCACGCAACCTGGAGCCAGGAGGGTCAAGTAACCTCCGGAGATTTAAGGCATACCATCCTCCAACCTTCAGGGGAGGAGGGGACCATGGTAGTCGATCATTGGTTTGCTGGGCCGGGAAAGCACTATGGAAGCTAAGGTAGATCCCATGCCACTAAGATATGTGCTACCCACATTCCGGGCCTGTAGGTGAATCCAAGTATGGTGGGATTGGGTCAAAACCTCGAGGGACTTAGAGGCAATGACATGGGAAGAGTTTCGTGGGCTCTTCATGAGCAAGTTTTTTCCAATATCTGCTCGACATGCAAAAGCTAGGGAGTTTCTAGAACTAAAACAAGGAACGATGATAGTGCTCGAATACGTGGCTAAGTTCACTTTAATTAGTCTGCTTACCGATGATTATGTAGCCACAGACATGGCTAAAGTACGAAAATTTGAGGTTGGTCTGAAATTGTCCATCCGGGGTAAAATTATGGGATTTCTCCTACAAGACATGGACGATAATGAATAGTTTCGATAGTCGCAGCTCGCCCTGATTTCCACTCTACAAGGGTTTTGTGGACAAGGTCATGGACATCGTAATGGTCGCGACTATCAGGGCTAAGGCCAAGGTCGGTCATCCTAAGGTGGGAGACATTTCGAGGCGCCTAGCCAGCTAGTGCAGGGAACATGTTTCCATTGCCACCAACCTAGACACATGAGACGGGATTGCCCCGCAGGACTCGTGAGTTAAGGGACACCACGTAAAATTCCAACATCGCTGGACGTTCACTCCACTCCTGCATTATTCCTCCTACCCTACCATAAATAAAGGAAACAATATAACACGTACAAAAATCGCCAGACAGCTCTTCTTCTCGTCTCCCTCTCTCTCTCTCTCCTCTCTCCCCTCCCCCTACCACTCGGCCAATCAGGCGGATGGACCAGAAGTACAGGTCGAGGTCAAGGCCGTACTATAAGCCTGGGATCAAGGACCTAAGGGCATGTCTACGCATCACACCCAGATGTACTACAAGATCAATGGTTATACAGTAAGGTACATTTATGCTTTTAGCTTATGGAAAGAGTAATTATTTGATTATAAGGTATCAAATTTTATTAAAAGATCATGTGGAAGCTTAATAGAGGTTAAAACCTTGGAAAGCCATTATATATGAATTTCCCTAGAACTGTAAGAGCGTCGATCATATATACCTGATTGCGGAGTTAGAGATCCTGCTGGACCTCATCGACCTTCTGGGCCGCGGATACAAAGTTTACGTCATCCTTAGGATGGATTGCTGACGGCACACCGTCGCCATTGATTTCAGATCGTAGGAGGGTTACCGCCTACACAACGGATGCTGTTTGTGCTGCTCTGTATAAGCACTGGTTATATTACGTCTGGGTCGGTACCATCTCTATTGGCACAGAAGTTGATGGGTTGGCTAGCAAGCCTTACCCCGGAGAACGAGGCGAGAAAAGGGTTGAGTCTACCACGAGTGGTTTGTGAGTATGAGGACGTTTTTCCGGATGAACTACCTCGGATTACCGTGATAGGAATGTAGACTTGACTTCAGTATTAATCTTACATCACTATTTCATGACTCACTGTGAATGCTTTGCATCGAAACAGGAACTCAAGGAAATTCAACCACATGAATTGTTAAACATGGGTTTACAATTTTAGCACTTCACTCGCCTGCTTCTGTTGTTTCTGCCAAGAAGAAGGACAAGACCCTTCGGCTTTGCATAAACTATCGGCAGTTGAATAGAGTTACTATCAAGAATAAGTACCCTTTGCTGAGGATTGACGATTTGTTTGATCAGTTGAGAGGGGCGTGGGCCTACTCTAAGATAGATCTCTGCACTGAAGGCTATCTAGTTTATGTGAGGAGACATATCCCCAAGACGCCATTTTTAGACGCGGCATACTTCGAAGTTCATAGTGATGCTATTCGAATCACGACGTCTGCAATATTCATGATTCTAAGTTGTACGGAACTATAGATTATTGTCAGCACATCTTCATGACACATCCTTGATCTACTACAAGTCAGAGGAGGAGCATAAGGGTCACTTGAGGATTGTTATCCAAGCCTTGAGAGACCATCAGTTGTATGCCAAATTCAATAAGTGTGGATTCGCCATCTGAGTGAGATCTTAAAGTACAATGTAGTGCTCGCCATATCCATGGACCTAGAGAAGGCTAGTAGTTATGAGTTAGAGACTGAAGTCTAGCCCTCAGACACGTAGTTTCAGATTGCAGTGTGAAACCCCTGAACTGCATTTCCTAAGGAAGGATAAACGGTAATTTCTGGCTGAGTAAATCCAGAATTTTTCTAGAGATCTTGGATGACGAACTGACTTCACCGTTTGAATCGCCTCTTGAAATCTAGCTAAACACCACTGACTTTGTTTAATTCGAGACAAATAAATTTTCACATTTTTCGAGAGGGCAACGAGGATAGCCATAGACACTTGGCACATTTTAAGTAGCTCACAGAGTGCCACGTGTCATATGCAGAATTAGTCAAACATGAGCCTGGCGGTGGGCCACAGGTGGACACATGGCATGATGCCATTAAAGGAAAATCTCAAAGTAGATGGATAAGGGATAAGGTAATCCCATGAGCCATCGATACTGACATGTATGCAGAGGACAATTATTCAATCAAGCATCTACAACCAGCTCGGGAAGAGGGGGGCAATCCATGGAAGAGAGAGAGAAAAGATAGGGATTTTTAGAGAGAAGCCCCATTTCACTCTGTGATCTTACGATCTGACTTTTCCAAGCTCCTCACTGCGCAGTTAGTTGTAAAGTTGCTCCCCACGACAAGAGCTACGTGTGACCGGTTTTGTGGAGTTTCAACAACTCCTAAGGTAGAAAAAGCCTTCCCACCAGCTTACTTTCTACAGAGCCTTGTAAATAATGGATGCCGCTGGCGCCGAGAGGCCGTTTAGTCTCAAAATCCGGGACCGAAATGCCGGAAATTGGCTGACTGCTGGATACCCATAGACTGCTTGTCAGTTTGTGTTATGGTCAGTGTTTTGCTTGAGGTTGGGCCAACATGCAAATTGTAGTCGGGTGTGTGTGAGGTCGAAATGGCCATGGATTCTGCTTACAAAGTAACCGACACGTGAGAGGTCGCCTGGGTCGACAGTCGCATCGTCTGTCAGACCATTAAAACAACTCTATTGTGCTTGTCGACCGAAATGTCCATGTGAAATTGCTTGAAGTGAATAACGACCTGTGTTAAAATATTGCACGCTTAATTAAACGCGACTATTTAGATTAATTATATAAAATATAATCGTGTGGTTTCACTGAAATAATCACGCACAGCCCATGATTTACAATCGTGATGTTATTACTATGAATAAATAACATGTGGTTAATATGTGAATTTTGTTAATATATGCATGATCGATATATTGATATAATGTCAGAGAAAATTGACATTCATATAAAAATCATGATAACCTAGAAAATTAGGTGTGAGCTTAATTTACATGAAAGGAAAAGAAAACGGCTACAAAGGAATTTCAATGTAAGATTTTCAAGAACTGTTCTATATCATCCATCGCTTCATCTCAAGGCTGACTCCATTGACTGTTTCTAAAAATCACCCAATCATCTCCTTAGATTATCCAATATTGTTACACACGTAGTGTTTTCAAGAACAAAACCTTTGTTTTCGTAAAACTGTTTTCTCACATTTGGCTTGGTGATGCGAGGAGTCTGGGAGGCTCGAGAAGGGAAAGTGCTGAATGTGATTCTCATCCATACTGCTGAGATGACTGCCAGATCTTGATTGAACATGCCTCTGGGTTACATTACATGTGCACTTAGCGGGGAGTAACCCATGTAGATAATTCAACCACTCGGGGCATCGCTTTCACTGCCTGGGACTTCCCTTCGTAAAAGATAACTTTAAGACGCTTTTCATTAGAAGCCGCTATGAGTAAAGAGTCGATATGTGACTTTGATTGATTATTTTGTAAAACATGTATTGTAATTCTAAATCTTAATATATGTTTGTATTAAGAGGATGTAATTAACTCTTGAACTATCAGAATATAGTCAAGTTAGATTTTTAAGTAGTGATGACAATGGGCCACTGCGGGCTATTTTACTATATGAACCTCATGATATGAGACACGTGCATTCGCAGTTGATGGTGGTCAACGGACACCCTGTGAATCAGCATTATATTTGGCATCGCAGCTAAAGTAAAATGACACTGGGAGCCCTGGGTGTCTATATAGTCCCGACACTAGCTTCACAGCCTGGGTATCGTGAGCACAGGCACACGAGTACCTAGGGCTTGAGGGACTTAGGCTTAGTCTATGATCATTAAGGTGTAAGAGCATCACAACTCAGACAGAGCTAAGGTAAACGACAATTGGAGCTCAGTGTCTATATATAGTCCTGATACCAAACACAATAGCAGACAGCAATAGTACACTAGCACTAGGGCTCGAGGGACCAGCTTAGCCATGGTCATTAAGGTAAGAGCATCAACTTAGTATGCCCATGCACCCATACTAGAGTTATAAATGGTTATCGTAGATTATGTATACGAATACCTAGGGCCTCGATGGGAAACGGGGTTGCATCATGCATCTATCAGGCATTTCGATGAATTAATTGTGATGTGTACTGAATTCCAGGTGATTGTATGCTTGGTAAATAGCATATAGGAAAATCGAACACTAGGGTCGAAAATAAACCCCTAAGGTTCGAGGAATTATGGGCGTGCGTAACGGTCTAGAAATAAACATTTAAAAAAATAAAATTTATGAACAATGCTCCAGTTTTCAATGTAACAAAGGTGGTTGTAAATTTTAAAGATTATTCCGCTTTTGCACAAAAAAAAAAAAAGAAAAAGAAGTTGTAATTGCCACTTAAAATTTTGAAGGTATAATTAGCAATTGTTTAAAGCAATTTATCTTAGAGTAGCGCTTTTTTTTGGCTATGAGAGCCAGCAGAAAGCTACTCTGAGAATTTGAAAAAAAAATGCAAGGTAGAAGCTAGAATGGCTACTGCCAAATTCCAATGTTGGGTCACGACTCATATTTGGGGTTGTGACAAGTAGGGCGCTAGGTGCTAGGCGGCGGCCGCTTAGTTGCTCACATGACGTCAGCGAGCGCCACGACTGGCCGAGGTCGGGACGAATAAACTGGTCGTGGACTGGAATCCAATGCTATGCATTGGGTAGACAAGCCAGGTCAGAATCTTAGTCTCGAGGTCGCACTGGGTTTGACCAGGGTGTTGCAACACCCGCCGTGTTGGCGACCTGGTTGGTCATTGGACGTCACGACATCGTTTAGACGTCACATGGCTCGAGGAGCTAGGTCGCGGACTTAAATCGCGCGCACTGGCCAGTTGCAAGATCGCATCAGCGGCTGTGGCTTTTTTTTGAGGTCGTGCAGCTGGGGCAGCGCTTGGTGTCGCATTTGTTTTTTTTCAATTGATCGAAACCAGTCGCTACCTCCGCTTTCGAGGTCGCTGACCGATCGCTTCGCTGAGGTCGACCGCCGCGGTCGACCCGTTGCATCACGCAGGACACCGGGTCATAGGTGTCGCGACCGCCAGGATGGCTCCGACCTCGCTTATTAGGAAATTGGGGTCGCGACCCATTTTGATCGACTGATTTGCTGGTCATGTATGGGAGGTCGTGACACGGGACGCCGTCAGATCCGTTTGATTACCGTGAGGTCGCCACCGAAATGAGTCGCACTGGCTTGTACTGGCAGGAAGGAGGTCGCGACCAGCCTTGGAGTCGCGACTTGGCTTTAAATGGGTAGGAGAAATGGCGACCGCCTGGTGTGGTGATCACAGCGAGGAGATCGCCCCGGCCAGACCAGGCGCTAAGGACCAAGGCAATGCGGGTGCCCACGATCTGGCGCCGGCGACTAACCAGTGTGCACGGCGCCGCACAACGGCACCCACGACCGGGCGACCAGGCGCACGACTAGCGCGTAGTGTGCCCACGACGAGGCGCTTACGCGCCGCTAGCGCACACGCCCGCGCGCACACGACCGACCGGGTGCAATCGCTCGCCACCGCTTGGAACAATGTTCATGGATAATCGCTCGCGAACACCGCCTGCGGGATTTTCAAAAAAATAAAATATAATAAAATAAAATAAAATAAATTTTTTGTTTCTGTATGAAAATTTTTTCGGTATGTGTCTCGGGGCTGTGTTTACACCTTAGAGATACTTCATTAAAACTCAACTTGCCATTTGACATGTGTAGATGGCAAGTCAAGGACGCTTTTTCTACTAGGTCACCACGAGATGCCAGTAAGGCACCACCGCTTTTGACCAAAGAGTCTTGTTGAGGCTGTAGGGTTTGCAGGCCGAGCTCTGGGTCGCAGGCGTGATGATATGTTATTTCGCTTGGCAGCCCACATTTCAACGAGATTGCCCACCCTACAAGGCGAGAATCCGGGTTGTGGGACACCTCGGTCCCAATTGTCGATCAGGATGGAGTTAAGGGTTGCAGTCGGGCGGGGCCGGATGGTATGCTTCCCGCGCCGGCCAACCCGAGACATATGAAGGATGCCCTCGGAGCGGGGATCGGGATTTGGGGATAGTGCAGGTCCGGTCGGTTGTGGGACGAAGCGGATCTGATTAAGATTTCCTCCGCCTGGTATGGAGTCAAAGACGATTTGATCCTTGAGGGTGCTATCTGAGCGCCTTCGAGGCTATGGGCCAGAGTGTGGGTCGAGGTCAGGTACATAGCTCATAGGCCGGGACCGCGGGGACTGGGGCGTGTACATCGTTGTGCGGAGGTGACATCTTGATCGGTCGGACATGCGAGGGTGCGTTTTTATCTGACATTTGTTTTCTGATGCATCATGTTCATTAATGCATCTTGTGTGATAGGTTTGGGCTTGGAGGTTGAGGCCTCTAGAAAAGCCATTGTATGGGAAAATTCTTCCCTCGGATCTAGGGTGAGAGTTGGTCAGATGTGTCGAGATTGTGAGTCAGAGATCTCAGTGATTCTGCTCATGGTGGACCTTCAGGTGGTAGACATATCGGGTTTTGATGTCATTCCTGACATAGATGGAGTTGTGACCATCGGGTTGTCGATGAGTGTTATAGGCGGGTTAGCATACACGGAGCATGGTCTTTGGTCGTGTGGGTTGCATGCATGTGAGTGATGCGTATGTGTGTCGTTCGGAATGAAATTCTTTTAAGGGGAGAATGGCAAGCCCTCGAAATCCAGTTTCCTAGGAAGGATAAAGCGGTAATTTAGATTGAAAATGAGGAATTTTTCTAGATCTCGGATGACCAAGAAGACTTCACCGTTGGAATCGTCTCGCGAAATCTAGCTACCACGTCGAATTTCGTCGAATTCCGAGATAGTCAGAATTTTCATGTTTTTCGAGGCAACGAGGGTAGTGCGGGACACTTGGCACATTTTGAGTGGCTCACAGAGTGCCACGTGTCATGTGCAGAATTAGTCAAACATGAGCTCAAGTGTGGGCCATAGGTGGACACATGGCATGATGCCATTAGGTGAAAATCCCAAAGTAGATGGATAAGGGATAAGGTGTAATCCCATGAGCCAATGATGGCTTGACATGTGGCAAGAGAGGACAATTCTCTTGACCCAAGTTGACCAACCAGTTTGGGAGAGGGGGAAAAAGGCAATCCATGGAAAGGAGAGAGAAAAGATAGGGATTTTTAGAGAGAGAAGCTCTACCTTCTCTCTAAGATTCCCGGCGATCGGACCGTCGGTTTCGGGTGAGGCAAGAAGCAAAGTTGCTCCCTATGGTAAGAGCTACGCGTGGGCACCAGTTTTGTGGAGTTTCGACAACTCCGGAAGGTAGAAGTTTTCTCTTACTTGGTTTATTTTCGGTTTAAGAGCCTTGTAAATGGTTTGGATGACATGAGGCCGTGAACGACCGTTTGATCAGTCTCGAAAAATTGGGACTGAAATGCTGAAAATTTGGGACCCGTTTTGGACAGTCCACAGACTGTTTGGGTGGCTTGTGTTATATTTGTGCGTTTTGCTTGATGTTAAATAACATGCAAATTGTAGTTGGTGTGTGTGAGGCCGGAAATGACCATGGATTCTCGGTTCCACAAAGTGGAATCGATGCTTGGTGAGAGGGCTGCCCATGGACAGCCCACTTCTCGGTTTGGGGACTGTTAAAAACAAACCCGATGTGCTTGTTGGTTTAACAGTCCCGATGTGCTTGTTGGACCGAAAATGTCCATGTGAAATTGCTTGAAGTGAATGGCTTGAATTGTGTGGAAAACAATATGTTAATGCATGGAATTAAATGTGTTAACATGATGTTGAATTATATGAAATATAATTGTGTGTGAGCCATTGGAAATTAAATTGTTGATTAGCCCATGAGAGCTAATTGTGATGTGCTATGAACCAATAACATGTAGTTAGTAATGTGAATTTTGTTAATATATGCACCAGTTATTATATTGGCATGTGTTGTATGAAAATGGCATAATGCATTCATATGCACCGGGGCAACCTAGAAAATTAGGTGTAAGTGCATGACATGAAAGAAAAAGGAAAAATGGTTGCGAAAGGAATTTCAAGGAAGATTTTCCGAAGAGTTGCCTTGGAGAGTTGTCTAACAGTTGATCTCGGAGGCGGACCCATGACTGTTTTGGAAAATCACCCAGCAATTCACCTCGGAGGGTTGTCCAATAGATTTTACCAAAACTCGGTAGTATGTTTTCAAGAACAAAAACCTTTTGTTATGAAAACGGCGTTTTCTCATATTTTGCTTAGGTATGCGTGAGGGAGTCAGTGAGGGCTCGAGAAGTGGGAAAGGGTGAGTCGCATTCTCATCCATATCATGTAGATATTCAAGTAGGATCATGTATTTGCTTGAGTGTGTTTGATTGCCATTACATGTGCACTTAGGTGGGGAGTAGCCCATGTAGAATAATTCAACTACTGGGCATTGCTCACCCCGTCGCGGGATCCCCGCCGGTACGGGGGTGTTCGAAGATGGCTCGTGGGAATTAAACTATGAGAAGAAAGTAGATATGTGGCTTTGATTGATTATTTTGTAAAACATGTATTAGAATTCCTAAATCTTAATATATGTTTTGTATTAAAATGATATAATTAACTCTTGAACTATTGTAATATAGTTGGTTAGATTTTTTGGTGAGTATTGATGTGGAGCTGATGTGGCCATTTTACTCATGTATGGGTCTCATGATATGAGACACAGGTATTACGCAGGTTGACGGTGGTCAACGGGACACCTCGGGAATTGGGGCGTCACATGGTAGGGTATTACAGGAGGTTCATTAAGGACTTCTCCCGATTAGCTGCACATATGACGAGATTGACCTAGAAGGAGGTTAAGTTTGAGTGGAATGGCCTGTGCGAGAGGGCATTCCAGGAATTGAAAAGGAGGCTTACTTCAGCTCCTATTCTGATAGTTCCTGAAATGGGACAGAGGTACACAGTGTATTATGATGCCTCTAAGGACAGACTTGGATGTGTTTTGATGCAGTTTTGGAAGGTTGTGGCCTATGGTTCTCGACAATTGAAGAACCACAAGTGGAGTTACTCCGCGCATGACATGGAGTTGGCGGCCATTGTCTTCGCCTTGAAGATTTGGCGCCACTATCTATATCTGAGTGAAGCGATTCGGTTTTTCGGACCCGCAAAGTCTGAAGTATATTTTCACACAGCGGGACCTCAACATAAGGCAACGCAGGTGGATGGAGTATCTGGAGGATTATGAGTTCACTTTGCATTTCCACCCCGGTAAGGCAAATGTGGTGGCTGATGCTCTCAGTCGGAAGTCATAGGGAGTGTCGGCTAGTGTAGTTTCTTGGGAGTGGCAGATGCTTGAGATTGTGGGACAGTTCGAACTACACTACAGAGGTCAGGCTCAAGATACTTTGGGGAGTTTAGTGGCTACGCCTTCCTTATATAGGAGAGTGATTGAGTCCTAGGGACAGGACACAGAGATATCGTCCATCAGGGACAGGGTATAATCCGGTACAGGTGACGGAGGTTGGGCCATTCACACCGATGGTAATCTTCGGTATAGGGGAAGAGTTGTGGTTCCCCAGTCTACATATTTGAGAGAGAAGATCCTCAAGGAATTCCATTGCTCTCGTTTTGCTGTGCATCTAAGTGGCACGAAAATGTACAATGATCTCCATCACTAGTATTACTAGAGTGGGATGAAGAAACACAGTAGAGATTATGTTCGTCGATGTCTCACGTGTTAGTAGATAAAGGCTGAGAACTAGAGGCTAGTAAGATTACTCCATCCATTTGATGAGTGGAAGTGGGAACATGTCATAATGGACTTTGTGATCCACTTACCACAAACATCTCGAGGGCATGATGCAGTGTGGGTGATAGTGGATCGACTTACTAAGTCAACACACTTTTTGGCTGTGTGGATGACCTTCACTCTGGAGGAATTCGGTAAGTTGTATATATGGGAGATTGTCTGGTTACATGGAGTACCAATATCTATTGTATCAGATCGGGATCGCAGGTTTACGGCTTATTTTTTGGAAGAGTTTCTACAGAGCCATGGGGACATAGTTGATGATGAGCACTACTTTTCATCCCCAGACGAACGGTCAGTTAGAGAGGATCATCCAGATTTTAGAGGACATGCGTCCTGGATCTTAAATGTAGTTGGGAGGAGCATTTAGCCTTGGCGGAATTCGCCTACAACAACAGTTATCAGGCGAGCATACAGATGGCACCCTATGAGGCATTTTATGGGAGGCCTTGTTGATCTCCAGTTTGTTGGACGGAGGTGGGAGAGATACCCTCTACGAGTCTGGACTTGGTTAGAGACACCTTTGAGAAGGTGGACTTTCTATGGAAGCATCTTCTCACAGCTCAGAGCTGGTAGAAGAGCTATGCCAATAGACGGCAACGACCTCTAAATTTTGAGGTGGGTGATCATGTCTTCTTAAAGGTGATGCCTAAGAGAGGAGTGGTCAGATTCGGCAAGCGAGGAAAACTATCGCCGAGGTATTTCGACCCCTTCGAGGTACTCGAGAGGGTAGGTGAAGTTGCTTATCGATTGGCGCTACCGCTAAGCTTATCGGGTGTTCATGCGGTATTCCATGTCTCCATGCTCCGGAAGTACACTCCAGATTAGACTCATGTAGTGGACTGGGACGAGCTTGTTGTTGATGAGGATGGAACCTGTAACACCCCGAATTAGACCCTAGTAGTTTTATTAGAGTTTTGTAGTGTCAGAAAAGTAAAATTTGTATTTTTCGGAATTTAAGTGCTAAGAGTTAAAAAGGATAAAGCCGGAATTAATCCAAGAGTCAATGGTAAAATGGTAATTTTTTAGATTAAGGACTAAACGGTCATAAAACAAGAAAAGGAAATGCTATTGTAGGAATTGTGATCATTTGAAGTGCAAATATATTGAAAAGGAATGACCAAATAGCAAAAATGGAAATTTAGGCCAAAATTGGGATAAGACCAAACATGGTCCTAGAGATTAGATATTTTCTCATTTGGGGCTAGGGCATTTACGAGTGTGGAGGAGAAGAGCCAAAATTCTGGTTTGATTTCTCTCATTTCCTTGATCTAGCCTTGTCTAAGTAAGAAGAAAGAAGAACGAAGAAGAGAAGGGAGAAGAAAGGGAGAAGTGAAGAAGGAAAGGAGAGTTAGAGCTTAGGGTGACCAAGAAATAGGTACGGGACTCCCTTGAAGATCAATTCATTGTGATTTGTGTTGTTGGTAATTGTTATTTGGTTTGTGGTCCTCAATTGAGGAGTTTTAGTATAAAGGAAATGTTTGGGGTTTAGGGGAGATGCTGTCAAAATTTCCCCAAAACCTAAGTGAATTATTTGACCATAACTTGGTCTAGAGTACTCCAATTTAGGAAATTCTAGTTGGAGAGGAAACCTAAGACCTATGACCACATTTTCCAAGAAGAGCCTAAAGTATTAATATGACTTAAGGACCCTTGAATTTGGGTCTAAAGACCAGTTACTGGTTCTGTTTTGAAAACATAGTAGTCTTGGTTGTTTAGGACATATCTTGAGTTTTGGTGCTCCAAATTGGATGATTCTAATTTGAGAAGAACCCTTAGCACCATAGCTTCAAATGAGTAGAAGGAACCGGTGTCAAATTATAGAGTTAAGACCCTTGAAATTGGGTCTCACAGTCGGGTTACCAGTGTAAACTGGGCAAACAGACCAAATTGGCATCAAAATGCCATAACTTGAGTTTGGATGATTCAATTGGAGTGATTCCAATTTCTGAGTAAAATAGATTCATAGAGGAACAATGTGAATGAAGAAAGCATGTTGAGATTTTGAACTCATTGTACCTAGAAAATATGTGTAGTCGGACCCTGTTTTGGGAAATGATTTTCATGTCCTTTCTTATAGGATTTTGAGACATCCAAATGTCTCTTATAAACTCTCAAAGTATTAGTGGAGATGGTTTTGTATGAAAATAAGTCAGTATAACTTAGCTAAGTGAGATAAAGAATTTGACTAAAAGTTATATGATTTAATGCTAAATAATAGGGAATAAATAGAATGGAATAATAAAGGACATGAATTCTAGCCATGTATAGTGACAAGAGAATGGAATAATGGAATAATAAATAGAAAAGATGATACATGTATAGTTGCTATATAAAGTATAAGAATATATTCATATGATGACAAGAGATATGTGAAAGTACTCCTTATGAAGATGAGATTAATGGATAGTGAATATCTCATATGCATACATGACAACAATAGTTATTCATGTATATGGGATATGTACTGAAAATGTATTAAAACTGATTGCTTGGTTATGACCAGGTAGATGGATAGATGGGCATGCCTATTAGGGACACAGTTGCTACAACATACAAATATAGTTGGCCCTGTTTGGGTTGATGACATGGACCTCGTTTGGGTCATACAGTAAAGCACAAATAGAGATCACTGTATCTACTCTTTTGGAATATGCAGGCATAAAACATGTAAAAAGAGATAAAGCGATATTGATAAATGAAACATGAATCATAAACATAGGAAGTAATTTGTAAAATATAATGGAAATATAAAATACTTGAATAGTCATTAATACTATGACTAAAATGATATGGAATTCGACAGATAAAGCACAGGAAGTTAGCATAGCACATGAGACTAACATAATGAATTAAATTATTTAATTGTGGTAAGTTCATGAATTATTGTAACTTACAAGTTTATATGGTTATATATATATATATATATATATATATATATATATATATATATATATATATCCATGCGTAAGAATCCTCACTAAGCTTTATGCTTAGCACGAGTGTTTATCCGTGTAGGTACCAAGGAGGCGGCTAGAGAATAGGACATTCTACATCAACATCAAGGCCCATCTTAGCGATAGGTGCTCACCTGCAGTGTTTCTATTTAATGTGTTACTCTGAGCAATATTTTGTATATAAACTTTTGAGTACAACAAAAAGGATTTGTAAATAATATGTAAGTGATATTTTGAACGCCTAAATAGCTGGGTAAGGATAGTATGGTTTTGTAATATATGTTAAATATATGATTATATTTTTAAGGAATGTTTTAGAACTACCACTCAAGACCTGTGTTTAAAGTCCGGCAGCTTCGTGACACCTTCCCAACACGTAGATGCCGTGTCAGATGTCACAAGTAACTTTCGAGAGGGACTGTAATGCATCATGATGGTCGGATCGTGTTTTGCTACTCAAGACTATGAGGCTAGTGAAGGTGTTGTGGCAGCATTGTGGAGTGGAGGAGGCAACATGGGAACCCAAGGACATGGACACGATGCGTATCAATAAAATGACGAAGGTACATTGTTTAGTCATTTGATAATAAAATGACGGTAGCATATACATGTGATTGTATGTATATGTTCGTGTGAATTTTGGGACGAAATTCTTTTAAGGGGGGAAGAATGTAAAACCCGGGTAAATTTGAACTCTTTTGAAAAAGGGCAAAAATGGTAAATTGCCGCTATAGTACAGGCTGCGGACCTGAAATTCTCTAGATCTCGGATGACAAAACGAACCTCACTGTTGGAGTCATCTCACGAAATCTAGTTACTCCGACAAATCATCAATTCGAGATACCACTTCCATGCTGGCAAAAGGAACCCAAATGAGTAGGTGACACATGGCATGATACAAGCCATGTGGGTGACACATGGCATGATCAAAGCCATGTGGGTGACACATGGCATGATCAAAACCATGTGGGTGACACATGGCATAAGCAAAGCCATGTGGGTGACACATGGCATGATGAGAGCCATGTGTTAAGCCCATAGAAATGAGGGAGATAAGTGCGGATGAGGGAGAGAATTAGTGGAGAGGAACAAAAAAAAAAAAAAAAGAGAGAAAAGAAAGAGAGACAAGGAAAGGAAAAAGAAAGAAAAGGAGAAAGATAAAGCCCAGCAGCTTCCCCTCAGATCTCCGACGCCCGACAGCTGGAACTCGGCTCTGACCAAGAAGTAAAGTCTCGTTCCATCAAGAGGGCTACGCTCCAAGAGGTAGGGGCTCTTCCTACTTTGGCGAATTTCCACCCTAAGGGTTGTTTGGCCATGTTTTTTGCCTTAAGGGGTTGTTTGACCGGATTTTTATAGGGCTACCCTATGTTGACCTTACACTACTTTCCGCCTCAGACTTGTTTTTTGGCTGGGGAACAGAGGAATTTCGGGCTCAGATTCTTCATAGAAGTTTTAGCTGCATCAGGAACTTGATGTTAGGCTTTTGAATCACTCAAATTAGACCCTACAAATTTCACTTAGTGGTCTATTTCCCCTCTAAAAGCCAACTTAAGTCATTTATCACAGTCCGTATTTTTTTGGGATTGGTTTTCGGTTAGGACATGGAGAGAATTTGGACTTGTGTTCTTCATAGAAATTGTAGCTTCATCTATGAACTTGATGTTAGGCCTTGAATCACCTAAATTGGACCTCTACAACTCAAGTTATGGTCAATTCCCAAGGACTGCCACAACTTAGGCTTTATATCCTGTTGTGGTTGGTTTAAAAGGGGACTGTTTAGGGTTGAGCGGGATTGATTTCAGGATTGTTTTAAGGATCGATTTCAAGACTGGCCCAAACTAAAATTTAATTCTCTGGGACTGCAGCTTGGCTCCAGGATGGGCTGCTTGTAGTCAAATTCAGGCGCTTAAGTGCCGTGTTTGGGACTACATTGTATAGTTTCATACTCATTTATACAACTTCAGGACTATTTAAACTCGTTGGGGACCGCTTGAGGACTAAATTCTAAACTGGTTTAATCCATCCTATAGCCTATGTGTATGGAGCTTAGACACAGCCCCATGTAATGGTTTTGTGGCCCGACTATGGCCCGGTTATGTACGCCTGGGACCTAATCTGGGGACTGCTTTTATGTCCAAGTCAGAATATGTTTGTGGAAATTGTTTATCAATGTCAGTATATGAGTGCTAATATATATAGTATTATCAAATGAGTGTTATTTAGAAATTATATGCTTATTATAATCGCTCATAATACATGGTGAATTGTATATGAATTGTCTATGTAGCATTCATGATATATGTGGCATGATAACATGCAATGGTGTGCATTACATTGCCTATGCAAAAAGGGACATCAGACAACGGGTGTGAGTGCATGATTGGCGATCAATCACCAAGGTTTCATGATTGATGGGTGGGCTCTGCATCATGGATGATGTCCAACAGAGTTTGAAACATTGCATAACATGGAAAACTTGTAGTGGGTAATAAGAAGTAGGTTAGACATCCCCTAGTGAAAGGTCTTGACCGGTTCATACACTCCAACTAAGGAAAGTCCAAAAGTGTAGAAGATCGCATGAGTCCTCGCGTGAGACCCTGAACTGCTGCCTACGAAACATGGTTTTGATTATAAAAAGATCATTTGAAATGATGACATCCATAAAAGTTTTGGTTTATAAACAAACGACTTTTTATTTCCAAAGTGTCTACTGATGCGTATCATCAATGATGGTTTATCACACACGCATCGTGATCGCATTGTGTGGTGGGAGTCGTTGAGGACTTGAGGCACTGCACAAGATCGAGCATCGCCTCATTTTGTAATGGTTACGACATTTGTGATTCCATAGAGAAATGACAAATGTTTTTACTTGGGATGGTCAGGAACATGACCATCGTATGCACTTAGGCGGGGGAGTAGCCTCTCAGAGAAAGGTTTTCATCGGGCGTGGCTCACCCTATTAGTAAAATATTTCGTGTATAGAATTGTATTATTCCAGAGAACGTCTCTATTCGAGGTCGGTACTCAGAAGAAAGCCACATGTGGCTTTTAATAACCTTAAAATGTTTTGGAACAATCTAGTTCTAACTTGTAATTTTATTATGCACGAGTTGTATTAAATCCTATAGGGCCATTTTAAATTGCTTAATTCGCATGGTTCAAAATGAAAATGATAAATGAAGCCGAGTGGCCATCTAGTTGTTAACTCTACTGCCCTGGTAAATGGGACGTAGTGAGTGTGAAATCGAGGAAAATCTGATATCCACGAGCTCCGCAGGTTAACGATCGGGTCAATCCATTCTCGAAGCCAAGGTCACATGTTTGCTCCTTTTTAGACTTGTTGGTTTACTTGCCTTTAATGCAATCCAAACATGTCTCAAAGTCAGTAAAGTCCAGGGAACTAAGTACTCCTTCATTTACTAATCTTTTAATCCTTTTGATGGAGATGTATCATAATCTCCGGTGCCATAATAAGGAGGATTCTTCATTCATAACACTTCTTTTAATACCAACAATTAGACTTAATGAGTTATAACCATTATCATTTTGCAATTGTACTAAATAAAGACCATCGCACAAAATAACATATCCAATAACCTTTGATTTTATTAATAACGTAAAACTAGTATCCTTAAAGTTACAAGAAATTCCTGAGGGTACAACTGTTGAAATTGAAAACAAATTCCTAGAAAAACTAGGTACATAGAAGGCTCTTTTCCACCGGTGAAACAACCGCTGACAACTTTAAACTGCAAGTCCCGATGGCTTCCACATGAGCTCGACCTCCTCTCGAATGGATGTACCGCCACGCCCACTCCGCTTTCTGAGGTTTCTCATACCCTGTAAGGTATTTCAAACATGGATTGTATAACCAGAGTCAATCCACCAAGTGTTATGATTAACATTTGTGAAATTTGATTCATAACATACGAATGAAAAAGAAGTACCTTTCTTTTCAAGCCAGGCTTTGTGCTTTGCACAGTACTTCTTCATATGTCCCTTCTTTTTACAAAAGAAACACGTGGATCTTTCTTGATGCTTGCCTTAGGTTAAGTCTTGCCATTTCCCTTGTTCATAGCATTATTCTTCCCTTTACTACCGGGAAGAGTGAAAAGTACATTCTCTCCTTGTTCGACAAGTAGCCGCTCCTCCTCTTGCACACACAAGGTCAAAAGTTTGCTAATTGACCAATCCTCCTTATGTGTGTTATAAGAGATCTTGAATGGGCTATACTGAGGAGGAAGAGTACATAGAATATATTGAAAGAGAAAGGACTCCAATATGGTTACTTTAGTTCTTAACTATGCCGCTATGTCCATCATGCGCATTATAGGATCATGCACACCTTTCACTCTAGTGAGCCTAAGGGTGGAGAACTGAATAATAAGGGTACTGGCGAGAGACTTCACGAACTTGGCGAATTGATCATCAATTGCCTTTAACATGTCCTGAACCTTATCGTGCTTCTCAATAGAACCACGTATACGTGAAACTGCAATGTGAAACCCTGCAAATTGAAACGATAGATTACCTTACGCACAGTCGCAAGCTTGGGAACCAGAAGGTTCCACAACACAATGCACTTCACACACCATTAAGATTGTCTCATGAAATCTAGTTGTACGCCGACACGGGTCAATTCGGACAATGAACACCTATTTCGAGGCGTAAATGAACAAACGACAAGTGGCAAACACATGGCACGAGGACGCGCGGCCATGTGGCACCAAACAAGTGGACACTCGGCACATGGAAAGCCAAGTGTCATATTCTTATCATGCATGAATTAAGTGAGGGGAAAAGTGGCATGAGAAACACATGAAATGGTGATTGCCATGTGTCAAGATGAATTAAGAAAGGTGTTTTACACCTAGACCAAAATGAGTTCGTGGGGGAGAACGAGGGAAGGAAGAGAAAAGATAGAAAGAATAGAAAGAAAAGAGAAGGAAAAAGAAAGGAAAATGGGAGGAAAGGAGATCCAGCTTCTACTGGTCTCTAGCATTTGAGCAACAAGACGCTCGACGGGTCAGGAAGTGAGCTAGTCTGCGCTACAAGAGGTAGGAGTTCTCTCTTACTCTGGTTATTCTTTGTCTAAGGGCCATTCAATGGACATGAGGTGTAGCCCTAACAATGGGGCTGGTTCAAGAACAGTTGTGATCAAATTGTTGATGATTTACGGGCCAGTTTCTAGGTCCTTTATGTTTCCAAAATTGCAGTTCTGTAAACGTGTTGTGCTTGCTTTTGAAAACAGGATTTGAGCGTGATGATAAGGCGGTGGTGTATCATTGTCGGGCATGGACCGACATGCCGAACCCAGAGTGGTGCTTAAGCTTCGGATCTCAACATGAAGATCCAGTTTGTGTGTTGTTGCTTGACTGAGTGACATGCAGGTGGTGTGAAAATCATGTTGATGTATGTTTGCTTGATATATTAACATGGGTTATAAGATGGATGTGAATTATATGTAGTAGACATAATTATCCATGAATTGTAAATGTTGCATGTAGCTCTCATTATGCATGTAACATGAAACGACATGCAATAACATTTTTGCATTGCATATGCACAGAGACATCATGTGAAACGGGTGTGAGTGCATGACATGAATTAACACTGTGTTTGGTGTTCAATGGTGGGCTCTATCAAAGGGACAACATCCTAGAGTCTCACGGTTTAAATTATGTGCCAAGTAGTAACAAGAAGGGATAGACACCCCCTCAGGTGAAAAGCCTACACCCTTGGTTAGACATATGTATCCAATGGTGAAAGCCCACGAAAGTGTTGGAAGGCTCAAGACGCTTGCGTGAGACCCCAGAAAGTCGTTACCCACAAAAGACACATGGCTTTTGAATAAAGCAATTTATCGGAGGTTGTCCAATGAGTTGAATTATAAAACAAAAATCTTTTGTTTTGGAATGAAGGTTTTTCATACATGGCATATGCATGTGTGAGGGAGTCAGTGAGGGCTCGAAACATTGACATGACATGTGAGCATTCATGTAGAAATGCATATGTTGTTGTTTAACGTGTTTTCAAAGGTTGCATCATGGCATTGCATGTGCACTTAGGTGGGGAGTAGACCTTGTAGGAGAATTTCTCTACTGAGCATTGCTCACCTCGTCGTGGGAAAATATTTCAGATACTGGAGGCACACCCGGAGATGAAACTCATCTGAGACCTTAGTGGTGAAGAAGAAGGCCAGATTATGGCTTCATTACATGTTTTGTAAAATTCTGGACAATATATCCAGTTCCTATTTATGTAAGAGAAAAGAGTTGTGATGAAACTCATTTTGAATTGTTCAAAATAGTTTGGCAAGTTTGTCCTAAATTTTGAGTTGCCTTTATTATACAAAGGCTACTATATTAAATTTATGGTGTTTGGAAAAGAGTTGGAGGTGCAGGAAACACTAGGAAGGCTACTGCATGTTTGGGCAGGTTTTAGGTCGCGATAGAGTTTTTCTAGTTCTGTGTCATGACAGGGGTCCCTTGTGTCGCGACATGGCTCTCAGGCTTGATGCAGTTGCTAGGTCGCGACATAGTTTTTTCCATGTCGCGACAGTGTTTTGCTTCTCTATCGTGACAATGTCACGACAGAGGTTTCCCTGTCACGATCAAGATGGTCACGACAAGAGGTCAAGTGTTGTAACCTTCATGTTGCAACAGGTTTGGCCTTGGGTAGAGTTTTATGTCACGACAGACCTTGGTCAAGGCCAAGGGATTTCATGTTGCGACAGAGAATTTGTATGTACAGAGTTTCCTGAAGTGGTGTCGTGACAGAGTATACCTTACATCGCGACAAAGAGTTCCAGAACATGAGGTATTCCATGTCGCGACATAGTGTTCTATGTCACAACAATGGGGCATGGAGT